>JASCZW010003107.1:0-155000 GCA_034211315.2 Aedes japonicus
TCGATTCTTCAGTGATTATCTCTTGAATTTCAGGGAAGCTCTCTCCTGATCTTAAGGCTCTTTGCTAAAATTCTGGGGAGTTTCTTCCTGAACTTCAGACAAAATTCTTCATGAACTTCTTGGAAGTCACTCCTTTTTTTTTGTTCGAAATCCACATCTAAACCTAACCATCCAGAAACATTTAGTAAGTTTTTTCCTGAACATAGTTACTTTCTAAGCATCTGATAAGTTCCATCCTGAACTACCACTAAAACTTCTCTAAAACTTTGGAAAAGCACTCTTCAGAATTTCTTGGAAAATCTTCTTAAGTTTGTTAGAAGTTTCTTCGTGAACTTCTGAGATTTTCTCTTCTGAACATCGGGGGAGTGTTCTCCCCTAAAGTTTGTTCCTGAATTTCTGAGAAATTTCTGCATGAACTACCAGAAAGTTCTCCCCATTCTTCTGGAAAGTTTCTTCCTAATTTTATCTAGAGTATCTACCTGAACTTCTGGGATTTCCTGAACTTCAAGAAATTCCTATTCTGAAATTTTGGAATTTCGGAACTTCAGGAAATCTCTCTAGCACTTCTGTGTAGTTCCAACTAAACTTTTGGAAAGTCTCCTTCGGAACTTCTGAGAAGTCCTCTCGTGAACTTCTGAGGAGTTCGTTCCTGAAATTTTTGAGAAATTACTTCTTAAATTGATCTTACAGGTAGTGCCCTCCCTAAAAAATTTCTTCCTAAAAATCGGGGAAGTATTTTCCGGAACTTATTCTTTCCAAACTTCTGATTGGTTCAAATTTTACCCTCTGTTCAGAAAATATCCTACTGCCACCAGTAATTTGATCTATTGAAGTATATCCCGTATCCTTTGTTTAATGTTGCTTCAGCACTTTTAAGAAATGATGAAGTATTTGGTGTTATTTCGGTTGTCATTGTTTGTTTTGTTGAGATTGAATCGACTTTTATTGAATGTTTCCAAAATGTATTTCTTACTTTGCTCAGTTAATTATCACTAACCGATAAAAAAGTTTCAGTCACTAGTTTCCAAGCGGTCGATTGAGTCGACCAATTCGATAAAATTTCGTCGATCTTGACATCTGTAATAGCAAAATATACCTCTCGAGCAAAGTGACGGTCGACTCGATTTCTATAATTGTCCCCTATGTTCGGAATTCTACTAAAGGCTTGCACTAGTTTTTATTTCGCAGCTTAAACTGCAAATTTAATTCGATTAATTTTACTTAATGATCGAGTTAGATAAATCTAGTCACAATTGATAGTTTTTTCTTCGTCCTACGAGTGATTGGTTTTTCCTCTTATTCTATTTTGTTTAAAGTTCCAATACTAGTGTTTATAAATTCTGAACTTTTGACCGCCTTTTTTACCACTAGTTTACTGAAACTTGTTTCCTATTCGTATTGTGTCCAACCGTAAGCTGAATATTAAATTACCTCGAACAACTTATGTGTAAGTCTTTGGAATATACTTAATTTCAACTTCCACTGTTCCTCTCCTTTGTTTTTGTTTACCTATCAGCAATATAGCATACTCACTAGCCCGTTCTAGGTTCATGGTCAAACCGTACTCCCAGTTTTCTTTACACTCCTGCCCGTAACTCCGGTTCCGCTCCGCTGAAGGTCCCGGTTTTACCAGGAATCTCTATCACTGCCAGGTTTTCCACTGCTCTCCTGAAGACGGCTTTGTTTTTCCACACCTTTGCTTGTCGGATCTTAACATCTGCCGCTTCAATGACCTCTTCTGCTATTTCGCTGTGCCCCGTCTATCAGAAATACCATATCCCCCACTTGCAACGATCTTTGTGCAATGAATTTCTTCGTCCTACGATTGATACTCGATAGGTTTTTTTATCCATCTTTGTCACCTGCTATCAGCCAGGTACTGTGACCGCTTGTAGAGGTCCCTCAGTGCTTCTGAAAGCTCAATATGGTCATCTACCATCTGATCCGCATTCTTGCTGACTCTTCGCAGAAAATTATTTGGTGTGATGGCTTCAGTCACCTCTGATTCTTGCGGAAGGTATGTAAACGGACGAGAATTGACCATGTCTTCCGCTTCAGACAACGTTGTCAATTGAATTTCATCTGCACCTTCCTACCGTCATCTAATGCTCGCAACGCTTCTATCACGGACCGGACCATTCTTTCCCAGCTTGTGTGGTGTTCCAGGTGGGATAAAGTGCCACTTGATTTTTGGGGTAGAAACACTTTCTGCTTTACCTTAGACAGCTCGTTGTTTGCACCCTTGAAATTGGTTCTGTTGTCCGAAAATAATTCGTCTGATGAACCCGTTGATTTGGAAGCGGCGCCATCACCGGAACTTGTGGCTGACATCAGCACTTGCAGCCTTTCACGGCTAGTGAAATTGTTGATCGAAGTTTTAGGATGCAGAAACATTGTATGAATACGGTTGGCATGACCATACTTTTCATGATAGTGCTGAATTATCATATTTGTGATATTTGTGTCAAATTTCTTATCGAAAGGAACCGATATCGATAGCGTCAATCTTCCGCCCATTCTCACAACTCCGTTTGAATCGACGATCGGAGATAGCTGGTGATTGATTCGGATTGCGTTCTCGACTAATTTTCAAAATTTTCACTTCCTCCGGAAAGTTGTCCTGTTTTGCTTGTTTCACGGTTTCCTGTTGTGTGTATTTCTTTCACTTTCGGCAACAGACCAGTCCAGCGTTCCCATTTATCCAGACTGTTGTCGCCTACTTCGTCGTCCTATTTGCATCCCGTGCGCCAACGGTCTTGCACTATCATTTTCATGTGCATCTTAAACGGTGTGAGTAAGACTGCTCCTTCTTGATCTCTCCCAGTTCCTTAAGAAATGCTTCAGAGTTTGTTATCCAGTTTCTGATCTCTAAACCACCTTTTGAGTGCACGTAACTGTCCTCTATTGCTCTACTGATGACTTCCTAGATTGTACCGACGCTATCGACGAAGTCGTCGACGTGATGCCTCTCAATTACTGTCGCTGCCTCTGGAAATTTAGTGGATTCAGTGGATTCAACTCGATTGCATTCTGGTTCTTCATATACTGGGCTTGACAAGGCGAACAGTTGGACCAAAACGTCGTGACGTCCATTATGTACACGCTGAGAGAGTCGCTTGATGTGTTTCAAAACACGAACATTTGAACCTTTTTATCCTCTCATCGAATCAGAAGCTGGTGGTATGTTTCGTGAATATCTCCACCGAATCCGATAGGTCTATCTCGAAATTTATTGAGCACACCCGGAAGTAGAGTGAGCATGTCTGGATCTGTGAGTAACTGTAAATTCAGGGAGACACCATCTACCGTTGCTGCTGCGTCGCACACTAGTCTAACTGGTTCAGAACGACGTCAATAAGAAGGAACCAGGACTCCCATGGATTGAATGTAGGTAATTCTTCCGGCGTCTCTAGATGTGCGTATCCTTTTTTCTGGTATTCTGCGATCTGTTGTCTCACGTTTTCGTATAGCACCGGTGTCTTCTCGTAGTTTTAACTGCCTTAGCCTGCGAACTGCCATAGGGTAACTATCCGGAAACTTTGGATTATTGATTATCCACAACATACCGATTTCGAAGCGGTTGCCAAGACGCACCGTAGTTCGCCATAGGATCTCTCGAGCTCGTTTTTCGTCCGTTGATTCCTGTGATATAGCAACTACCGATTCCTCCAGCACATAGTGCTTTTCCAACAAATTGTACAGATCTTCATTCGTGATTTCGTGATATCCTACCGATATATCTGCCGATGTGATTGTCTTCCCATAGGACCAGCCAAGTTTGGACCGTACAGCGATAGGCTTTCCTTGTTCTCCAACTTTGACTTCCATTGGTGCGATGGCGTGAAGGTTATTTAGGCCGATGAGCAAACCAGGTCGTAGGCTTTGGTACGAAGATACTGATAGATTACGGAAGAAATGATAAGCAGTAGACATCCAATACGATCCATATCAAGTAAAATCAGGTCTGGCATACTAAAGTTGTCTCCTTTACACCTGTGCAATAGTGTCTTTGATGTCACACTCGCAGTTCTATTTTGAACCAAACGAGTAGAGAAGATGATTAGTTTCACACTGCCTGGACTCTGTTCTATGCCATTGGGATATGAAGCGTCAGGCTGAAACCCGAACCATCCAAACAGGCATAAAACAGCTGAATTGAAGTAAGAAGTGCAACTAATATTACCTTGTGAATTAAAATGTATTGAACGTTATTTGTTAATAGATTAAAAATGGTCTTGCTGTTGGTTGAAGGCGCAAGGAGTTACTAAAGGAATCACTGATTTTGCACTGTTCTTTAAATGTTCATTCCTATGGAACTCATAGAAGCGAAAAATTGTACGTGCTAATGTATGTAAACAAAGTGTTTAGCCCATACCGTTTACATTAATATATGACTCTTCACTCCTAGGCCAAATAGCAATCAAATTATCTTACCAATACGACCAAGGCCGGTGTGGCCTCTGTTGTACACAGAAGTTGCCTCCATTGTAATCGGTCCATGGCTATACCTCGCCAGCCTCGCTGTCTGCGGAGAGTCCGCAGGTCACCTTCTACTTGATCCATCCACCGTGCTAGTTGCACGCTTCTTCTTCTTGTACCCGTCGGTTCACTTTTGAGAACCATTTTAACAGAGCTGTCGTCCGACATCCTTACGACATACCCAGCCCATCGTAGACTACCGATTTTAGAGATGAGTACGATGGGAGGTTCTCCCAGCAACTGATGCAATTCGAGGTTCTTTCGCCTTCTCCACGTTTCATCTTCTATCTGCACTCCACCGTAGATCGTACGCAACACCTTTCGTCCAAAGACACACAAAAAATGCAAATGCGTGTAATACACTATTGAGTATTCCTTACTCTTTCGCTCAACTGCTAAATCTCATTTGATACCCCGCTACTCCACCCGTATTCCCTAACAACAGAATAAAATAGACCACCTGAGATAATAGAGTCACCTTTGTCTTAGTACTGACAAATTTTCAAGAATTTATTGTTTGAATCTTACTTCCCCTCTCCGATTACAAAATCAGACATGCCTGTTTGAAATAGTACTCGGGATTTATATACATTCTTCAAAGTATTAGATCACCATCTAAAGGAGCCACTTTTATTAGTAAAAATAGAATTTCTTACAAAAATGCAAGCAATGAGACCGATATTGACCATGCATCAAAATCCTACGTTTAAGTACATTAAAAAGAGAGGGTCCGAATTAGACCATGACAAAAGGTCCGAAGTGGACCGACCTACAATTTTCATTTCTCACATTGTTAAAGCAAAAACAGTAATAGAATCACCAAAAGCAAGAAACAAAGTGAAGTCAAGAAGAAAGAGAAGGAAAAGTAGGAAATTTTGAATAAGCCAAGAATAAATGAGAAACTAAAAACCACTCTGTATATTCAACCACTCTGTACATCTACATCTTTACACACGAATGTGTAAAGTGTCGCAAATAAACAAACAAACAATCAAACAAACCAAAAGCAAAATATCAGATGGAAGGTATTTGCCACGAGACTGAAAAACACAATAGTTTTCGTGAATTAATCAAGCTTATTAGAAACAAATATACACCAGGTTGCTCAAAAACAACATTTGCCTTTGCCAAACATACCGATGACAGAGAACCGTCAAATTGAGTATGTTATATCAGAGCTATATGTAAGCTAGAAAAATCAATTAACACGATTTTCAGAGCATTTAACGCCATTGCTGAGAAACGGCTTGTGGTCCTTATTGGAACAGGATCCGAATTGAACTAGCTCCCTCTATGTCTAGACCGGTAAGATAATGCGTCCACCGAAAGCAGAATCTTTTTTATTGTATCTGTGCTATTGTTAACTGAATTCAAAGAAGATCCAGTCCATACAGACGTTTTAACATTTTATTAGATTCCAATTTCCCTACTTCCGTAAGTAGCAACATCATTTGATGGAATTCTCGCAATTCCAGCGTCGACGCTTACCACTCATGACCCGACGAAAATCCATCAAATCAAAATCTCACTCTTGAGTCAGCAATTCATGCTTAACGATTTTTCTACTCTCCCTCTTCCCATTCCAGAATGAAATCCTAGACGAAGAGCAGCAAAGCCAGCGCGTCGAAGAGGACGTCTGCTACGGCAAACCGTGCTACTCCAACGAAAACTGCTGCCCCGGGCTGGTCTGCGTGAATGTTGACGGAGGTGAGCTCGCTCCCTACATTTCCAAATGCAAGTGAAAACATCATTCTATTACTATACTTACAACAGCAACAAAAATTACTCACAAGATAAACACACCGAATCACCACGACGTCACTCAGCTTGATGCTTACTCACACAAACTGTACCTATCTACATGTACTCTAAGCACACGATAAAACGGCACCAATTTGACAAGATTCGGCACGGTCTATGAAAAGCCCAATGTTTCGTGAAGCACTCACTACCTGGCAAAATCACATCACACCACCTGACACAAGTTCCTCCGAGTGTTCCATTTCCCACTTCACTGTAGGTTAATGTTCATATATACATATATGGAAGCGCATGGTAGTCTGTAGAGTGTATGTGTGTCTGTATGTACTAATGTTTCCGCACCCACCCTATTCACAACTGGTGAACTTCGCACTAGAATCTGCCTGGCAGAAAAAAAAACCTACTTAACCTATCTTCGTTGTTGCAGTCCTTTATTCTGATGAATGTGTTCCGTTTGAAATGCTCTTGGATTACAGCAAAAAGTGTACAGATCCGGTGTAATGTTGAAAACGTTACACCTTTTCTCTGTCTCCTTTAATCGAGGATGGCAACGCAACGCCTCGGCATTTCTCTACGACAGCTCTAAGCTATCCGGTGACCAGTGTTTCCGCCTTATTAGAGCAACCTACAAGGATAAAACAAAGGAAACCAGTTGCAACTTAAAAGCATACTTATGTTTAATGTTTGCCGCGCCCTGTCTTCGAGTGGGTTGTGAGATGATGGGAAATGTGGGTGAGATGGGTTTTTATGACGACACATAAGGTTGCTAGACTAGTTAAGAAGCAAAAGACTTCATTCACATGATTGTTCGAGTAGGAGATTTTCAAACGCGTTGACATGACAACAACTATTCTCGCTGCAGATAGATAGGAAGGAAGTTTCGCTTGGCTTAGACTGACAACTGTTATAAACTATTCCTGTTCAGTGGTTTACCAGAGCTATTGGAACTGTACAATGAATCAACTGATTCGCTATGGAGGTGTTACTGCAAAAGGATAGACATACAATTAATAAACATTCTTCTAATATACGCGATTAACCATTTGAAAAAATTAATATGATGACATATACTTGGAATTCAAAACGAGCTTCTTTTCGAATCATAATATCCTACTTTGCTGGATTACGGACTTGAATTGTGCTCGTTCACCTTTGACAGCATGTACAACCACACAAAATATTCCAGTGGATTGAATCCAGTGAACTTGGAGGCCATTCATCCTTGACCAAAAAGTTCATCCAATTCTCTGTACACCAGCTTTGGATAAGATTTGCCGCATGGAAGGGTACTCCATCTTGCTGGAACACAAAATGGTTCTTTCCAAACATCGACTACACATTTGGTTTAACAGCTAATTCCAAAACTTCCTTTTCCGTTAACCTAAGTGCTTAAAGGGTGATACGGTCAAAATTTGGTCAAGGGAAAACGCGTGTAAATCGGTGAAATCGTTTATTTAAAAAATCAAATTAAATTTCTT
This sequence comes from Aedes japonicus, assembly GCA_034211315.2. NCBI lineage: Eukaryota > Metazoa > Arthropoda > Insecta > Diptera > Culicidae > Aedes > Aedes japonicus. The sequence continues at coordinate 7,719 of JASCZW010003107.1, forward strand.
TTTCAAGTTCAATTAGTATAAAATTCAGGAAAAATATTCAGTTAGGCTTCCGCTTTTCCAAATCCGAATTGCCGGGCCTTACGCTTGACCCCTGCCATCAGATTTTGTACAGCCACCTTGTCCACCTTCTTCGCCGCAGAAAGCCAGTTTGCCTTGAACTGCTGCTCGTCCTTAGCAGTTTTTTTGGCCTTCTTTAGGTTCCGCTTGACAATAGCCCAGTATTTCTCAATTGGGTGGAGCTCTGGCGTGTTGGGAGGGTTCTTGTCCTTGGGAACCACCTGCACGTTGTTGGCGGCGTACCACTCCATGGCCTTTTTACCGTAATGGCAGATGCCAAATCCGGCAAAACAGTACGGAACAACCGTGTTTCTTCAGGAAAGGCAGCAGACGTTTATTCAAACACTCTTTCACGTAAATTTCTTGGTTGACAGTCCCGGAAGCTATGAAAATGCTGCTTTTCAAGCCACAGGTACAGATGGCTTGCCAAACCAGATATTTCTTTGCGAACTTTGACAGTTTCGTGTGCTTGAAAATATCTGCTACCTTCCCCTTCCTTTTGCCGTATAAAAACTCCTGTCCCGGAAGCTGCTTGTAGTCGGTTTTGACGTAGGTTTTGTCGTCCATTACCACGCAGTCAAACTTCGTCAGCATCGTCGTGTACAGCCTCCTGGATCGCGCTTTGGCCGTCGTATTTTGTTTATCATCTCGATTTGGAGTCACTACCTTCTTGTAAGTCGATAGTCCGGCCTCGTTTTTGCCTCGATGCACGGTTGTAGACGATACACCCAGCTTATTTGCGGCATCTCGGAGAGATAGGTTAGGGTTTCGCTTGAAACTACCGGCAACTCTCTTTGTCGTCTCAGCGGCTTCCGGTTTTCGATTTCCCGATCCAGACTTTCTGGCTGTCGACAAACGTTCCCAAACACTTTAATTACATTTGTAACGGTTGATTTGGCAACTTTTAGCGATTTTGCCAACTTTGCGTGCGAGTAGCTCGGATTTTCGCGATGCGCGAGCAAAATTTTGATACGCTGCTCTTCTTGCTTGGACGGCATTTTGACAACTGAAGAGTGAATTCCAAAATCAAAATAGGAGCAACATTCTACACACACACACCTTCAAAATGAGGGGTGTTCAGGTTTTTTAAATGCAAAATTGAAAGAAATACGTCAAGTTGATATTGACCAAATTTTGACCGTATCGCCCTTTATTTCAATGAAAATGTGCAGCAATTTGTCACGCTTGAAAATACCACCCCAAACCATGACCGACACCGGACTTTAGAATCATGGAATGTTCCTGTCGTTGTCTGGCACATTTATTGAAGTATAAGCTCAACATGTGTCGCTCTGCACTTTGTTGGAACTCTGCTGCCGAGCAAATGAATTTTTCGTCAAAAAAGACAAACGGTATAATAAGGCTCGCTCTTTCAAGCCTTCTTCTTCGAATACTCGGAAACTCCGTGAGCTCTTTGATATGTGAATGCCTGGAGTCCCAGATATTGTTTCAGAGTATTGGGCTGGGCGATTCCAAAAAAGTCAGATCCTCATCAGTTTTTCATACCGACCACTGATTTGTTGCATCCATTTCCTGATGATTCAATCGCTCGTGTTTCTTAAACAATAATTGGATGTATACACAGAAAAAAATAATTAATTTTAACAAGCGCGTAAAATTTCCTCTCGTTTAATTTCAACCGAACAGCGAAGTTGTATGCAATCATCCATACAACATACAAAAATGTTTGTAATCTGTCATACAAAAGGCTAGTTGCAGGCGTTATCTGACCTCAATTTACATGAAATATCTCATTAATTTCTACCAAATCTAGCATTCCATTTATGTGCATTAGAAAACGCATAAAATTCAATGTTTCTTTTTATCTGTGTACATTTTAGTCGCTACGTATGAGATCGTGACAGAAATCGAGATGGAATGCAATTTATTCTGAGAAACTAGAGGTGCACAGCTTTTCACTGTCTTTCACCACGGACAACATTGAATTTTCTGCGTTAACTAATGCACATAGAGGGCATGCTATATTTAGCAGAAAATAATGGGACATTTCATGTAAATTTATGCCAGATAATGCCTGAATCAAGCCTTTTGTATGAAAGTTTGCCAACATTGTTATAAAGCGCATGAAAGATTGCAAACAATTTCGTTGTTTATGCCTTATTTGGCTTGGAAATAAACGAGTTAAAATTTTACGCGCTTATTAAAATTAATTATTTTTTCTGTGTGTGTTAAAATTATAGTCTTGTAGCTAAATTCAGTCCATTCAATATGATGTATATTAATTTACATTAAAATGGACGGAATTTAGTGATTTTTCATCCATTTACTCAGCCATTTAGTGGTGAATTTACCTATGCATCGCCAGTCGTAGCAACCCGGTTGTATACAAACTATAATTGACAGCGTTGTCAGTTGATTTGCAGCAGCCATGTCAAACTTAGTACTGCCAGTTCAACCGCGTAGTGAAGATGCGCCTTGGGCCGAGAGGTTGGCGGAACCGGTCAAACGGTGCAGAAGTACTTGGGTAAGATGGACGTTGTTCTGCGGAAAGAGAGAGTCAGTCGATTTCAGCCATGTCTGAGTTAGAGGCAATCACCCAGAAGCAGCAGGTGAAGGTGCTGATGAAAAGCATCTTTCTTGTGAAGAGTGACGTCGTGATCATAATGGGCGACGTGAGTTACTTGGCGCTATACGGCAACGACAAAGGGGTGTTTCGATCAAAATTTGGTCGACTTAAACTTGACGCATTTCCTTTCATCTTACATTAAAAAATTGCACCGCCCCATTTTGAAGATGTGTGAGTGTAAAATCCTGCTCTATTTTGATTGGAGATTGGCACTTCAGTTTTCAAAATGTCGTCAAGGAAGAAAGCAAAGCATCAAAATTTTGACGTGCATGGCGATATCCAAACTACTCTCACGCCAAGTTGGCGAAATTGTTGAATGTGGCTAAATCAACTGTTGCCAACGTATTAAATGTGTTCGGTGACCGTTTGTCTACCTGGATCGAGGCAAATCGAAAGCCGGAGGCCATGCGACGACACAAAAAATTGCCCCTGTTTCGAGCGACCCCAACCTCTCCGTCCGAGATGTCGCAAAGAAGCTGGGAGTGGCGCCATCAACCATGGATAGAGCTAAAAACCGAGCTTGACTATCGACTTACAAGAAAGCGATGACTCCAAATCGCGACAATAAACAATACACGTCGGCCAAAGCACGATCGCGAAAGCTGTAGACGACGATGCTGACGAAGTTTGATTGTGTGGTACAGGACGTTGAAACTTACGTCAAGGCAGACTTTAAACAGCTTCCTGGCCAGGAATTTTATACGGCAACCGGACGGGGAAAGGTGGCAGATATTTTCAACCACATCAAACTGTGGCTCGAAGAGCAACGTTTTCATTGCAACTTGAACCGTCAACCAGGAAATATATCTGAGCGAGTGCCTACAGAAACGTCTACTGCCTTTCCTGAGGCGACACAATTGTTCCGTTCTATTTTGGCCGGATTTAACATCTTGCCATTACGGAAAAAAGGCCATGGAGTGGTATGCTGCCACCAACGTTCAAGTGGTACCCAAGTACAAGAACCCTCCCAACACGCCAGAGCTCCGACCAATCGAACAATATTGGGCCATCGTCAAGCGGAACCTTGAGAAGACTCAAAAAGCTGTTGTGAGCGAGAAACAGTTCAAGGCAAACTGGCGTTCTGTGGCGCATAAAGTGGACAAGGAGACTGTACAAAATCTTATGACCGGTGTTAAGCGAAAGACCCGGCAATTCGCATTCGGTAAAAAAGGAAACTTAGCTGAATATTTCTCCTGTATTCTGTTTTAACTGAACTTGAAAAGGAAAAATAATTTGACTTATTAATAAAAACTTTGATCGACTCACACACATTACTGTTTGACCAAATTTTGATCGGAACACCCTTTGTATTACCTGTCAGGGAATTCGCAGCTGCGCTCAGAAGTCAAAGGTGAGAAAATGATGAACTCGAGAGGGTTAGAAAAACCGAATGTCTTCAGATGCGAATTCTAACCTTCATTCAGTTAAATGATGGTCCCGTGATATTTTGGTCGGATCGTGCAAGTTGGCATTACAGCTCGGAAGCACAACAATGATAGTATGACAACGGAGTCTAGTTTGTTTCGTCCAATGGTCCAGATTTCAGGCTCATTGAAAACTACTGGATATTTTTTTTAGAGAAAACAGTCATCAAAACAGCAGCTCAGATGAAAAAATTGTGGGATAAATCGTCAAAATAGTGGGCAAGATCGTTGAGCGCCACTTGATGAGTCTTATTGAGGGAAAAATTGGAGAATTTCCTCGAAACCGCTATGGATAATTCATTTCGTATTTTCTCTTACAACATAAGGAACAGTATGCACATTTGTGAATCCGTTTTCAATTTTCTGATCCGTTAATTTAAATACGAATTAGACCCAATTCATATTGTTCCATAACTTAGTAGGCCATGCTTGAGTTTTGATAACCATGCTTAGAATGTTTGCCCCTCTTTGTATCCTTTAAATATTTACTTAGACTAACTTCGTGAACTCTAAATTTTGTTAAACATAATTGATTTCAATATATTGATCCTGTTTCGACTGCACGTTAAACATGCCTGAACATGTTAGAGTGGAAGAAAGTGTGTGACAATTACAGGCAGCCAGTGAATCAAAATTCGTGAATGCATGAATGATAAAGACATTGTCCTAACTTTTCAATGTTGGGACAAAAAATAATGTATCTTTATCATTGCTGCATACTCAACACAATAATGACAAATTGCATGTCAGTTGAATCAAGATATTAATGTTTCACAACATCCGATTGTTGTTTTGGAAAGAGACAAGGCGGTGTTTGTATATTGCTTTGTATGCAACATAAATAAATTCAATTATGTCACATGTTGCATCTACCGAAAAGAGACAATGTTTAATTTTATCCCTCTTTCTCTCTCAAAAATTTTGTCGAGGGATAGGGGATAGTTGATAAAGATAGAAGATCGATACCTACTGCTTTAATGAAAAACATACGATTTGCAATAAATTTCAGTTTGTTCTGTTTACATGAACTAAAGTTTATCATGCGTATTGTTTCAATATCATAAGATAATTAATTTATTCCTAAAAATAATTTGATTTGTAACAGCTAGTGTTCATCTTTTCAACCATTGTCCGTTTCTAGCGACATTCCCCTATTTAGTGCATACGTTTCATCAAAGCTTTTGCAATCTCGACTAGTGCTGTTCTTCCAATATTCGAGCGATCAGTAATTTCCGTTCCTTGTGGCATTTCCTCAGTTCATTTTGTTGCGTTGTGTTGTTTAAAAACAATAAAAAATGGATTCTTCATTTGTTAAAGAGGAAATGTGTCCCTAACAGTTCGAAACATATTTCGTTCCGAGAACGAGGATCTTAGTTGTAGCCTGGGTCTTAATTGCAAGTTCAGTCCGAAAACGTTTCTGTTGACAAACTGTTTGCGCCACATCAAGAACTCTCACCCGGAGAGTTACAATGTGTTTCCTATGGATATGGGTTACTTTTGAAGATATTATCTAAAATATTTCAAAGCTATCGTGGGACGCGTCAAATCACATAAGGATTCGATTACAAGATGAATGGTAGCCATACAGATTGCTCAGTTTTTGATCTGAACCAAAATATTCCATGCGACATCTCTAATTACATTTAAATTCGCTAATTGCCCAAAACCTTAGTGGCATGTTCTAGGTACATCCGGGGAAAAGCCTTCTTTTTTTACTTGGACCAGAACATATCATGCTACACCCCAAATCACATACGATATCCAAAAAAGAGCAATAGTGGTAGAATCAAGTGTCAAGAACTACATTGGCCACATCTGGACACGATTTGGGTCAGTGATGGTAAATGTACTGTATTTTGGTGTTTCTCTTCAGCTCTAAACCTAGAATCTACAATTGTATCTGTAGATAATTCAACAATACAAAGTTGCGATATGCATTCAACCACGTTTATTGAATCTTCTGGAAAGTCAAAAAATGTTATGTGATAATCTGAGATAATATTAGTCATTCTAAGTTTGCCTTGCAGCTAAAAAAGATTCAGTTACAATTGGTTCAGCCAAATCGGAACCAAGAGCCTATCGAAAATCATCAGTTTTGTTCGACATATTCAATCAGAACTTTTCAACTTCAAGATGCATTCTTGAAGTTTATAACCAACAACCAATTTGAGTGATTCATATCCATAATGTGCCAAAAAAATATTCTGTGAGGATTGACTATCCAATAATGTCGGTTGACCTAATAGAAGATCCACTGAACATGGTTGAATACATATCGTATATTTGTATAGCCTAAAAAGCTACAGTTAATATTTAAGCTCCTAATTTTTTAGCTTCAGAATTATATGGCTGATAAAGAACATCCCAGATCATCTCATAATGTCTGCTGACCACCCAGAAGACTCAATAACCATGTTTAAAAACGTATCATAACTATGTGTAGCCGAAAAAGGTACAGTTACAATTATAGATCCTATGTTTAATACTATAGGACAGGTTGGATGACTTAGAATATCCCAGATTATCTCATAATGTTGGTTGCTCGTTCATAAGATCCAATGAACATAGTTGAACACATATCGTACATTTGCACATCTGAAAAAGCTACAGTTTCAATGGTAGATCCTATTCTATCAACTAATGAACAGCCTGATATGCCCCAGAACATTCCAGATTTCATCATAATATCGTAAATTTGACAAGCCGTGAAACTACTGTTACAACTGTTTATCCCAAGATCTGAGCTCCAGGACTGTTTGGATCACCTAGAACATCCCTGATTATCTCATTATGTCTATTGACCTTCCAGAAGACTAAATTATAATGGTTGAATACATATCGTACATTAGTATAGCTGAAAAAGCAACCGTTACAGTTGTAGATCCTAAGTTCTGAACTCCAGGACAGCTTGATTGACCTAGAACATCCCTAATTATCTCATAGTATCGGTTGACCTTCCAAAAGATGCAATCAACTTTATTGATTACATATCGCTAATTTGGATAGTTAAAAGCTACAGTTGCAACTGTAGATCCTAAGTTAAGAACTGAAGAACAATTTGGATTACCTAGAACATCCCAGTTTATCTCAAAATGTCTGTTGACCATCCAAAAGATTCAGTTAGCAAGGTTGAATGCATATCGTAACTTTGTTTAGCCGAAAAAACTATAGTTACAACTGTAAATTCTAAGTTCTGTACTCCAGGACAGTTAGGACAACCTAGAACATCACAGATTATCTCATTATATCTATTGATCTTCCATAAGACTAAATAAACATGGAAGAATAGATATCGTAACTTTGTGTAATCGGAAAAACTATAGTTACAACAGTAGATCCTCTGTACTGAAAATCTTTATGTTCATGTTCTGGATTGAAAGTCAGGCGTTAAACGCTCATATTTTTTATTTTGCCCTGATAAAATAGTCAATTTGCAACAAGTTTGCAGAAGATAGTGTTCGCTTTTGTTCTGTGTGTGATTTCATACAAGTATTTTTCTTCTGGTGGAAGTCTATCCACAACAAATTTTATAATTATTCAGATCAGTAATTTGTTCGACAGCAACAACTGATTGTCGCTATTTCTCATGTTGCTGATAAAGCATTGTTGCTATCGGTAGTGTGTTGCAATAATGACAAAACGTTATTTTGTCGCTGTTACAGGAAAACAAGATCGTTGCAACATGTGTGCGAATCACAACATTTTCTTACAGCAATTTGTATCTTTCCCATCATCGATACAACATTTTGTTGTTTTCTTCGTGGTTTGTTGCAATAAATTCAAGCTACAATATATCGTTGTTGCATAGTGACATTATAACGGGTGTATCACTCGTCAAGGTTATCTTATGTTTTTAGGTACACAAAGAGAATATTTGACACACTGCAGGCAGCATATACGGATTCAATCACATAAGATTTCGTTGCAAACGGTTTGATCAAAAAGTAAAGAAATCATTTCAATTTTTTCGTGAACACCCGTTATACTGAAGATAAAAATAAAATTACTTTATTTTTACACCGGTGTGTGCATTTTCATGAGGCCTGAATGTTTGCTGAAGGCACATTTTCCATAAAGCTTGGATCACAAAGTTTAGTTTTTGTCTACTACTCTCGCTAAAACCATAAAATTGACATACAAAAAACCAATAATTATCATTTTTGCGGCAGTGTTACTTTAAGTTCAGTAATATCAAACTTCTCAGAACAATGTCTTGCACAATTTTAGAAAATGAACGAGATTGATTTTTTAGTTCCAAGGACCATCCAAACTTCAGTTGTTATGAAATTTCTGTTCAAACTATAGGCAATAACGAAGCCGAAAACACTTTGATTGCTTAGTTTTATTTTTGTGGTGAAAATAATTTATTTTTACTTCATTAGAATTCAGGCCTCGTGTGCAGAGTTTATCTACGGGCGTCACCCGTCATTCAAACATAGTTTGAGTGCCACTGAGTGAGACTTCGCCTCCTGCTCCAGCCTGCGGAACTGTTATGAACCCAAAAATAAGCTTATAGGTGCACTTTTCAAATTGTATCAGTCTATTAGCCACGTTACCGACGAAAGCAAAATGGTACTATATAAATTCACTTCCACGGCAGTTCCACGGCATAATTTGCCAGTTGCTTTACCAGTAGATTTTGGTAGAAATCGGTGTCCACTTTATCTCTACAGGATGATGAATAATTCATTGTACTTCTCGGGAGACATTTATTTCTGAATTTATTCTGCTCAAACAGCTAACAACCGGTAGACTATAAATCTGCTTGATGATTCCAATCCAAATTGAATAGCAGCAGGTGCCTACCAGGGAATCGTGAGTAAACGAAACTTTTTTTTTTCTTAAATCAATTTGACGTGCTTTGCTGCACTGGACAGCTACTAAAAGCATTCACTATAGCAAGTCCTCCTCAGTTGATCTCTGCAATATAGAATATGAATGAAGTAGCTCTTTGATGGTATGCATCAGCAGCCAAATGCTTCCAAAGTTGCCTCTGCGGGTGTACACTTTGAAGCATGTTCTTTATGCTTGGCCATGTTCGCTTTTGTCAACGAACTCAGTGGGTTGAGTCGGGGCTAAAATTGGCCATAATGAAAATATATTTGTTTGAGTTTGAAAGTGTTGCTTAAAAATATATGATGTTATTAATTCCCACCTATATTTTTCATTAGGTATTTAATCTGAATTTTCATTGTGAAGTAAATATCAAAGAATGAAAATTGTATTTCATTCTTCATGAAACAGCTACTTGTATGAAATACTTTTAACAAAGATGAGCATTGCATGCAATATTAACGGCAATGATTGAATGTACTTGGCAATTTTTTATGTTTTGAGACGTTCCATTTTTGTTCATGATATTGAACAGAAATTCACAGTACTTTTACGAGCTGTACACAGAAAAAAATGAATTTAAACAGGCACGTTTAATTTCAAGCCAAAGGAAGCGTAAACAACGAAATTGTTTACAATCTTTCATGCACCATACAACAATGATTGCAATCTCTCTTAAAACAGAATAAATTCAGGCGTTATCTGGCTTGAATTTACAAGATATATCCAATTAATTTCTGCCGAATCAAGCATTCGCTTTATGTGCATTCGATAACGCAGAACATTACATGTTTCTTTCAAACTCTGTACAGTTCCTAAAAACTTAAAAATATGACTCAAAAAACGAAGAATGAGGTAACGAAATTTCTTCGTGATTTGAGCACAACTGCTTCAGTAAACAAGCACATCAATTGTCAAATTCTTCTTTTATTTCCCACAATAAATGGTTCGAATAAATACCATTAAACACAATTTCCGAACCACTGTGCACTGTATGTGTGCACCGATGGCTGACTGCGGACATGATTTTCATCAGACTTTCCCAGTGGTGGGGGTGGGCAAAAGAAAAATATCCACCATGAAAATGTCAGCTACGGCAACGACGACGTCGGAGCAGGGCACATTTTGGCGTTTGTCATCTTTTCGATGGCCCGAATTGTAATTGTTTGCTTGTTTTTCCCTGTTTTGGCTTATTCGTGAAAATATGGCAACTTGCGAATCGTGCAGCTGCCATCGCGCCGTCGAGTTAGTACTGAGCAAACATCAGCTGACACAATTTATGCTTGACGGTCTGTCCGCTCTTGTGTTGTTCCCTAAATTGTGTTATGTTACTTCTGGCTGGCATGTTTGCGTACATTTTCCGATAGTATGGTTCACTTACATCACTGGCAGCTTTGTGAGGAAATTGGCATTCCGAGAACCGTTGCAATGTTTACGAACGAAAGGTGATACTTGCTTGAAAAAATAGCTCTCTGGGTAGAACGCAGGCTTGATACGATACATCATACATGTTCGTCAATATTGGATTTTGCAGTAACTTAACCAGTAAGACCTTTAACTTCCGGGTTCTAATTAATCATAAATTTTGAAAACAGAATTCTCGAGCACTTTTTCAAACAGACGTTCTACAAAACAAAGAGGAGAGCCCTTACTCGATTTGTTCCCGTAGAAGTCGCTCGGCACCTTGCAAGTTGGTCCCGTTATCGCTGTACACCTCCACTGGTGCTCCTCGACGGCCGATGAACCTTCGTACGGCAGAAATGCATAATGAAGTAGTCAAGCTGTGCACGACTTCCAGATGTGCCGGGCGCACAGTAAGACAAGTGAAAAGGGCGATCAATCTCTTGATGTTTGCTCTATCTTGCTTCACCATCAATGAACCGCAATAATCTGACGAAACAGAACGGACGACTGTAGGCAGCAATACGGGTTGCTGGAAGTGGAACCATCGGAGGAATACACGGCTGAGTTCTGCGAAGTTTGAAGTACCAACATTCATGGCTGCATCTTTGCACAATTGTTCGAAGTCGAGGGATTTCGAAGTGCTGACGGATCTCGTTGACTACTGTCTCTTAGTTTGCGTGCTTATACTTCCGGTGGAACAGATCTACCACCAGCGTGGTAACTTCACTCCTTCTAGGTAGAACTACTGGATACCGCAGATTGTACGATGCATGTTGCGTTGCTCCAATGCGCCCGTTTTGACGCATAACTTCGTCTTCATCCAACATTGGTACTAATTGATACAAAGAACTGCTTTTCGGAATCGTTTGAACAACAATTTCTGTCACAGACTTGGTCTTTGTGAGAATCTAAATCTCGTCCGGAAACATTTTACACTGCACTTGTTTCATGATCACCGCTTCCGCTACCAGCAGCTCCTCCTGATGTAACTCGCCATTAGCAGCTTACTGAGCGATGTAGCCTCTCCCACTTCGAGAACCTTTCAAAGTGAATGACTGATTCATACGGAAAGTGGAATAGAACAGAGAGTCGTATCTCCTTCCTCGCGATGTTAGATAACACTGGAGAAGTCAGCCAGTGGTCTTCAGAGTACTTCAGCAACTTTGGTCCGGTAAACCAACGTCTATCAGTGCTGAAATATGGTCCTTTACCCCACTTGGTACCTTCATCGGCCGGATTGGACAACGATGGAACGTATCTCCACTCATCTACGCTGGCAATCTCCAGAATCTCTCCTAAAGGGTGTATTCGATAATAATGGCACACACATATATACTCATCAAAATTAAACTGATTATCGGATTTTCTTGAAATTTTCAGAGAATGAAGAACTACTAATAAGTTTTGATTTACAACATTTGTTTTATTCAATTTCGTCTCCTATCCCGAATGCCCGCACCTTCCTTTTCACTCCACCCATCAAATTTTGTACAACCGATTTTCCCAGTGTTTTTGTTGTTTTTACCCACATTTTCTTCAATTCTAGCTCTGTTTTTATAGTTTTGGGATGTTTGCGAAGTTTCGTTTTCATAATTGCCCAGAATTTTTCAATTGGACGAAGTTCCGGTGAATTTGGTGGGTTCATATCCTTCGGCACAAAATTGACTCCGTTGGCTCGGTACCACTCCAATACGTTTCGAGCGTAGTGGCAGGATGCTAGATCAGGCCAAAACAGAGTTGATCCTTTGTGCTTCTTAATGAATGGCAAGAGACGCTTCTTAAGGCACTCTTCCGTGTAAATCGCACCGTTTATTGTTCCGGAAGTGATGAAGGGAGCACTTATTTCACCACATCCGCAAATCGCCTGCCAGATTAGAAACTTCTTTGCAAATTTCGATAGTTTCTTCTTTCGAACATCCTCTGGAACATCGAACTTCGACTTGGCAACGAAATATTCTTGCCCAGGAAGTTGACGGAAGTCGGCCTTGACGTATGTTTCGTCATCCATCACGATGCAACCGGATTTGGTGAGCAGCTTCGTGTAAAGTTTCCGGTCGCGGGTTTTCGCAGTGATGTTTTGTTTTTCATTCCGGTTTGGGGCTTTTTGCACTTTGTAAACATGTAACCCAGCACGCTTCATGGTTTTCTGCACAAAACCGACTGACACCTTAGACTTTTTAGCGACATCTCGAATTGACATGTTTGGACGGTTCTTGAATTGTTGTACGACTTTCCTGGCCATTTTACTGTCCATTGGACCACTTTTACGACCACTCCCTTCCTTCCTTTGGACACTCAGACGCTCCTTGAAGGTTCTTATTACACGAGACACAGTTGTATTTGCAATTCCAAGCCTTTTAGCAATCCACCGGTGGGACGCCCCTGGATTTTGATTGCGAGTGCACAAAATTTTCTCACGGACAATTTCTTGTTTCGACGACATGACTGGAACTACTTAATGTATAACTATGAAACTTGGCAGATGTAAATGATACACTATGGATAAGATCTACTCAAATTTCTAGGTTTTTTACTCATACGTTTCAAAAGTTACAGAAGATTTTCTGTGTGCCATTTTTATCGAATACACCCTTTACTCTGTGGGCAACGAACGGTTGGTAGTTGCGTGGATCGGACCTGATCCAGGAAAGCGCCGAAATGTCTTCCGTCCACAGGTAGCGTTGGGTAACTGGAATCGTGTGGTTTTCCTGAACAAATTGAAGCATTCGTGTGCCGAGTACTTCAAGCCTAGCTATTGACATTGGCTTCAGATGAGCTACCTTCGCCTTTGCTTCAACCAAAGAACATTGTCCGTTGCCTTCGGAATCCATCACAATGCAGCAATACGCCGCAGGACTAGCGTCGACGAAGACATATAGCTGTGCATGCAACCGTAGAAATGAACTGGACCAACACCACCCAGTCGCGCCAACGATTCAGCTCTGCGTCTTTAATGTTTTCGTCCCAGTTGATTCCGGTTCTCCATAGTTCCTGAATCAGTACTTACCTTCCCGTGAATCAGAATCACACAGCGCAACACTTGCCTTTTTGTTGGCCGAGTAGAAGTCGGTCAAATAAGGTTACAATTTTTTTTTCTCCACGGAATCCTAAACTGCAATGAAACCTTTCGCCCTCAGATGAAAAAAATGCCGTTAAACCTGTTTCTTGTCTCTGTATTTTGAAAGAGTAGAAGTCAGTGAAGCAAATCCTGCCTCTAGGCCGGATGCCATTAAGCCTGCTTGCCATCGTTCAGCCTACTGGCGTTTGGCATAATGGCGTACGGCCTAATGGTATATGGCCTGATAGCGTTCGGTCTAATGGCATTCCGTCCAATGACTTATAATGAAGTATGTATAAAGTGCCCCTTGATATGAAACAATCGTTGATTTATTACATCGCGAAACAATGTATCGATTGCCGTTCTTCTCTGTGGGGGCAACCAATCTACTCTCAGTTCTGAGTTACTAAGGCCCTCGTGAGTTAGTACATAACGTATATGTAACTCGAGCTTCAAATATCGATCCCGATTCTGATTGTCTGATCGACTGTTGTCGATATTAATTGTTATTATTCATTACAACAATCCTTTGTGAGCCCACCTGTAAAGCTGGTCGACAATAGAGATTGCTAAAGTGGGGTTGTGTGAGTGATTTGTATTCATTGGGAAAACATGTCACTACGACTAAAAACAAACCACAAGGGACAGTCCGATATGGTTGGCCGAATAAACAAGTATTTTAAAGGTTCATAATTATTCAAGTTATCTACCAACAATTATAAACTGAAGATAAAGTGTATCATATCGATGATATATGTTATGGTAAGTCAAGATCTTACCATAATACTAATAGGTTGTTAAGTATCGTTACCATACAAAAAATGGCTTTTTCTCGAACAAAATTTCCGGTTTATTATACAGTAAATAATTTGTGAATAATATTTTTTTTACAGTTTTACTTTAGCTGGTATCGTTCAATTCTGGTTATATCATAAAATATTGTTTTCAACCATCACGATATACGATAACATAATTTAATAATATATACGATATAAAAAGATAATAGATATCGTTAAATTATAGTAATATTATAGGAGAATTTCAATCATGATGATAACTGCTACAATCATGATACAATAGTGAATAATACTTTTCCCGTTTTTTTTATCCCAATCTTAGTAAAAAAAACACAGCTTTGATGTTGAGATTTGTTTTATTAAAAGCTTTTCGTTGTGAAAAATGTATAGATATTGAGAGGATATAATAAAAAAAATACCACCAACTAAAAATTGTTAAAACAGTTTCCTGTTTTTTTGTTTGTCGTGACCATAATTCATATCTTTCCTTGGTTAAATCATACAATAAATGAGCAAGGGATATACTATACGGCACTGTTAATTTCTTGTTTATGAAATCATTATCATATATGGAATACGCTATTTATGGCTGTTTAAAGTTTTAATGGTTTCTTACATTACACCAGCATTATACACGGATGATACGTATAATGGTGATTACAACATGAATAGAAAATGTATAATAATGATCATACAGCTTATGGTAATTTTCTATTCGGGTGTCGCCTAAGATTTGAAAACTTTGTTCTCTTTATTCTTATAAGCTACCATGCACGGCCAGCCATTTTGATTCAGTTTTCAGTCGTTTTAGACTCAGTTTCGTCATTAGTGGAGTCACTTAAATTTGAGTAAATGCAAGTGGGATTGACAAGTCGGCAAATCAAAAACATCCATCTTATTTGAGTCGACATTTTTAATTGGTCGACTTGTCAATACCAGTTACATTTACTTCAATTTGAGTTACTCCACTTATGACGAAAGTGAGTCAAAAACGACGCAAAGCTGAGTTAAAATGGCTGGCCGTATGATAATCAAGATTTTTTTTCAGAGAGAGAGAGAGAGAGAGAGAGAGAGAGAGAAAGAGCGAGAGCGTCATGGGACTAAAATTCAGGAGTAAACCATCCCCCCAATTTTAGTTAATTAAAATATTCAATAGTAATTCTCTCTTTGTATGTTATAGCAATTTACCTTGTGTTATTATAATTCTTACATATGAAATGACTGGGTCGTTTGGTATCCACATTCAAAGATAGAACATAAAGTGAACTTTGAGTGGTCTAAAATAATCGCGTTAATTTCGAAAAAAAAGTTGGGGTCTGCTTGATTTCACACATCAGCCTAAAAGCTCGTTTCTGAAGGGTTAAATTCAATTATAAAACAGGACTCTTTTTTGAGTAAATTTTAAAATTTTTTTTTAATAAATATTGAAAATTTTGATCAATGCAGCAAAACGTTAGAACTTGTGAGCAATCACATGCGTGGAACCAATTGAAAAATTTAGAGTCTGCACAGGATGGCAACCCAAGCAGGAGACAACAACATAAAGGGTGTCCACGATGAAATTGCCACACACAAAATTGATTCGCAAAATTCGAGTTTTCATCCGATTGCCATCAAATTTTCAGGGATTGAGAAATAACAACTATTAAACTTCATTTTACCATTTTACTCGTATTTTATTTACAGTCCATACGCAAATGCCCGCACCTTGGCCTTAACCCCGGCCATAAGATTCTGTACAACCTGTGAATCAACCGTTTTTTGCATGTAAACCCATACTTTCTTCAGTTCCTCTCGTCTTAGGTCGTTTAAGAAGGTGCTGCTTCATAATCGCCCAGTACTTCTCGATGGGGCGGAGCTCCGGAGTGTTGGGAGGGTTGAACATTTTCGGCACGAAATTGACCTTATTGTTCGCATACCACTTCAGCACGTCCTTGGAGTAGTGGCATGAGGCCAAATCCGGCCAGAAGATTGTTGGGACGTTGTGGGCCTTCAGGAGAGGAAGCAGCCGCTTCTGGAGGCACTCTTTTATGTACACCTGTCCGTTCATCGTGTCCTGGGTCACGAAAGGTGCACTCCGCTTCCCGCACGTGCAGATGGCTTGCCAAACCAGGAATTTCTTCGCAAATTTGGACATCTTCTGAGTGCGGACATGCTCCGGAACGCTGAACTTATCCTTGGCCGTGAAAAACAGGTTGCCGGGGATCTGTATGAAGTCGGCCTTCACATATGTTTCGTCGTCCATGATGCAGCATTCAACTTTCGTCAGCATGTTGAGGTACAACTTCCTGGCACGGGTTTTGGCGGACTTGTTCTGCTTCTCGTCACAATTAGGGGCCTTTTGTACCTTGAACGTTCGAAGTCCAGCCTTAGCTTTGGCCTTTTGGACAAAACTTCGGCTTAGGTGCAGCTTCTTAGCCACATCCCGAACGGAGGCGTTCGGATTTCGGTTGAAGGCCCCAACTACGCGGTTGTGATTTTTGGTGTTGTACGGAATACTTTTTCCTTCACTTCTGGGCTTCCGATCGGTGGTCAACCGTTGCTCGAAACGCTTAATCACTCGTGACACCGTGGAATTCGCGATTCCCAACGTTTTAGCGATGGAACGATGCGAGAGATCCTTGTTCTCGTGATGAATGCGCAAGATTTTATCACGCACGTGCTGTTTTTTCGACTCCATTTCCGCGAGTTTTGATCACAGGACTTAAAAACTTGCAGGATGTAAACAATGCACTATGAACTAAATCCACCCAAATTATCATTAAATTCTACCCAACGGTTAAAAAGTTAGAGCAATTTCATAGTGTGGCAATTTCATCGTGGACACCCTTTATGAATACCTAATTTTGATCTTGATAACTGGCCTTGGCATTGAAGAGCTCAGATTAAGAGGTGAAATACCTAAACAAAATACCTAAGAATAACAAGCAAAATATCACTCGAATAACAAAACTTGATATTTCGGATATCTGGGAATACCTGAGAGGTACTTTGGTATTGTCTTACCTCAATTTGGAATACCCGAAAAACAAGAAAGGCTCGGAGCTGTGGCAAATTAAGCACAAACATATATTGTAAAGTATACTGTAAAGTTAATTTGGAAGTGAGTAACCCGAGCCGAAGCTTATTTGTGTTTGTGAACATGTAGTTTCACAGTAATAAAATTGCAGTTTTATAGGGCAGGATCGTGATTTCCAACAAAGGTTGAGATTCACCCTCAAATAACTTTTTGAACTTTACTGACTTTATTGGGCGTTCTAAGTTTAAATTGTTTATTACACCTCGTTACGATTACAACTGATACATTCTCTGTACTACATGTTCTTTTTACCCTACGTTGTGTGAATTCTTTTCATAAATTTAACTTTAAAAAATGAAACTGATAGGAAAAAAATACCTGCTTTCAGTATTGAGAACTGTCAAAGTTTATAGAAAACAAAGTGATTGTTAGCTTCCAGCTTTTCATTGTGTTTTTATGAATGTTTTTTTTTTACTGACAAGCAACCGTTGCCACCCTGTATATGCATGTAACTTTTTCAATCGAAACAAATTCAGTAAATCTACGATATTACACTGCAATGTTTATTACCACATGAAATGTCTCCCATCATTACTTCTATTCTAACTATATTGATATTTTATTGTCATCCCAGGATTGAAAGATTATTTTAATCAATTGTAATTGTGTTAGAATTTCATAAATTTACTCCGCTGATCAATTTTGCCTAGATTCACAAATATGCACTCTTTTTACTGAAGATCAGCGACCTAGTGAGTTAATTGTATATGTAAGTTCCTGGCCAACAGACAATTTACCACTCTCGCTTGAATGCCTCAAACAATCTAGAATATGCAATGGTAGTTCAGATTTGACTAAAAAAATGTCAGTAAAACATAGTTTTTAGTTGCAAAATCAGTTCATGTCCAAAAATTGACTTGTGTGCGTTAAAATTTCCTATTCCATTCACTCCGGATAATAGTTTCTACAACTTCTCATCGCTGCGAATAGCCAACTGCAAGGTACGAAGATTGATGTTTATATTATAGTTGTTACAAACGACGTTTCTATGTTTGTGGATTTCAGAGACCAGGCTCTAGCAAACAATGCACAGTGGGCAAAAATGGAACCAAAATCCCATTAATTTAGACGGCGCAGGGTTGGAGTCCGGAAAAATAGCTTTTCTTATGGGAAAAAATGCGGGAAATCGAATGGTGTTGGTTTCATTTAGGGTTGACCACAGTAAGTGTCCCATTTTGCCCATTTCTCCCCTCATTTTGGATGCAAATTATGTTGATTACACAAAAACAGAACTTGGTGCTATTATATTGCATCCAAATGCACTGTAAATTTGCAGAAAAACCTGAAGAACTGAATGGAATAGATTTCACTTTGATCGGATGCCAGGAAGTGGTCCATATTGCCAATTTAACCCGATTCTCCCCTCATACTTGAATAAACTCATAAACCATGCGGTTCTGAAGATCGGCGCTAGTAATATTACTCTCACTTGCGCTGTACTTATGTAAAAATGTCCGGAAAATCGAATGAGGAGGGTTTCGTTCAGGGTTGATCTCAGTAAAGGGTCCATTTTACCCGATTTCCCCTCATACTTGAATAAACTCATATACCATGCGGTTCTGAAGATCGCCGCTAGTAATATTACTCTCGCTTGGTCCTCCAGTCTTAATTTTTATTCCGTGCCACAACGACATGGCGACTAAGGGAAGGCAAAGCCGGTCAAACCATCAGCTGGTAGCTGATATCTAACACTGAAATTATTTCGCTTCGTCCTCTGTGATGTGTACTAGCGATGAGCAAAAACGCATTCGCAAATTTGTCAGAAGCAGATGATTTCCCATCAACATGAGAAACTCTAGGAGTGGACAGTAATTTATTACTAAAACGAATAAATGAAGAGAAAGTAGAAGGCTGTGAAATTGAAAGATTCAAGTTGAAAACGTCTTTTGCCAATCAAGGGGGTATCCTCCCCTTGCCTACCGTGCATCTGGGGTAGCTTAGTGAAAGAATGTGTGCTTGATCGCATTCTACCGTTCAATGCCCTTCCGCTCGTTTTCAACTTCACAGCCTGCCGTACTCTAACGGAACTATCAATACTTTCTCTCCATTTCTTCATTCTCGCAATAAATTACTGTCCACTCCTAGAGCCTCTCATGTTGATGGGAAATTATCTGCCTCTTACAAATGTTATCATTTGAGATTTGTTCAGCAAATTTAAAGCTGCGTCTTCCAATGTTCTAAAAGTAAGAGGGAAGGTGCTGGACAATTTAAAAAAATAGAGTTAGAGTTAAATAACTGATTTTCATAGGGACAGTCTGATTCAATAACAAAAAAATTTCTAGCTTCATAAAATATACTTTCAAGCTAAGATGCATTGAATTATCTGTTTTGAAGTATACTTTTATTTCCAGGCCTTATTGTCAAACAAGAACCAAAAGATTTTATAACACTGTGAGCAGTGCATGAGGAGGGAGGGGAGAAAATTTTCTGATCGAGAGACCCCCTTTTTTATTGCGATAGCACACACTGCTTTGCTTATGATGCCATTTTCGACTAAGATCTTATAGTATAAACAAAATTTGAATTTTTAGAAAGGGCAAACATACGTCCATCACTCTTCAAAATATTTCACTCGTTGATGAGATACTTCAGGAGATATTTGTGCTAAGGGATATCCGCGTTAAATTGCGAACAAGCCTCTAAACTTGTGGATCGAGAACCCATTCTTTCCATTCTTATATTTTAACAAACACCCATAAGGTTATGATTGTACTAGTCACACAATTATACATCGGAAGATCTCAATAAATAACTGTGGATGTGCAATTAGAACACTCAGTTGACGAATATAAAAAAATGTGAAACCAATAAGCTTTAAATGCCAAAAAAGAAAAACGCAACGTGAACTGGCAACACTAATTTCAATTCATCTTGGCAACCTATATTGATGTTTACACCTTGAATGAATTCACCGCTATCATCAGAGTAAAAAAAATAATCACACCTGAAAAGGGTGCTAAGTAACATCGGATAAAGTAATAAATTGAATCGAGCAGTGCTTTGCCGCAATCGTCAACAATATTAGGATCTACCTATTATATTCAACACACCAGAACAATGCAAGGTAACGATAAGAATACTACTCAAAACGAGGTACCTAAGCAAATAATCACCGACAGTTTCAGAACTTACACAGAATAGTTAAGATAGGAACGACTGACGACTGCCACGACCCCAATTCCAGTCGACTCGTTCAACACGTCTCGCAAACATATTTTCTTGTTATCTTTAGTCGGTTATGAAACGAATCCTGTTCTGCCATACTGCGTTAGAAGCCAAACGAACGCCAACAAACAGCGCTCGAAAATCTCACTTTAAACCATTAACTGTATAATATACTTCGTGCACAGGAAAGTGGTCCCATAAGGATGCCCAAGTTATTGCTCCGTTCACTCACGTTGTTGTGGGATTTCTCGCAGTAGAAAAGCTTCGTAAGGGGGTCTGAGCCAGTAGTTTGGGGGAGTCTTTTTACGGTGCATTTTCTACGAAGGATGGTCATGAGGTTGACCACTAGTATCGATAAAAGGGAAAATGCAACAGCGTCATTAAGGATCATGGGAGTAGATGGATATTACTTAAACTCAGCGGGATGCAAATATATGGTGCCACGATTACCAACAATCATAATTTAAAGCAAGAGATTATTTTTATTTAATAATCTTTATGAATTTAGAGTAACGCGACAACGGAAATAGAGCAACAAGATTAGTTCCACATCAAATGACAAATCGATCTTGTGTGACCTTCTTCGATTTGCATGAAATCGAAAAATTGCAGGCAGTGCCGGTAAATGTACAGTATTTTGATATTATTTTCATTTCATTTTACATTTTTCATCACGACCAAATTGATAATTTTGTTGATTACCGCTGAATTTAATGACATATTTGGTACATTAATGACATATTTGGTACATAGGCCGAATTAAGGAACTAGGCTAACATTACATCCCCTTACCCTATTACCCAAAAGAACACATTCAAGAAATTCCTTGACAACAAACGGCAACAATTTCTTGCGAATCGTAGAAGGCCGTGTCGAACTGATTTGTCATTTGACGTGGAGCTGCTCGCAACATGGATAAATATTTTCATCGTTCGGTTACACCATGTGGCATTTCCGTTTATTCAGCTGCGGTGAACCACATTTTCCAGCTGTCCCACGTTATCACTGCTCACTGATGGTGAACGATTTTGGGCAAGCTAACTGCTAACTGTCAAAACCATCTCCACCTCCGTCGTTCGTGCTCGCCGCCTGACGCTTCCGGATTTCATCAAATGTTGTTGCTGGGGAACGTACCGACAACTTTTTCCGCATTACGCCAATCGTGTAAATGTTTGCCGCTACAATAGCCTGTAACATAAAAGAAGTTTCAACAATGAACATCGCCCTCGCTGAAAAAGAAGAAAAAAAAGAGGAAAATCCAACGGTGTCGGTTTAGCAGTTTTCATAAACGCAAAATTGAGTCAGGAATATGGTGGATGGATAAGGATATGGTAAGCAAAAGTTTTGAAGAAAAGTAATGTGAAATGAAAGAAAAGCCAGTCTTCGTTCGTTCTGCTCCAGGTGAACTTCGTGTATAGGTTGGGGCATGATGATTCAACTTTGTAATGACGGGCATAAACATTATAAATGGCCCGCTGGAACGTTGTGTTGGATGTTCAGATTTATGTTCAGATTGAAAAGATATCACTTGTTACAATGTTTTATTGAATAGATTTTTCAAATCGATAAACAAACAAAAATCATCACGCCCGAAATATCGTCATGGAGTTTCGTTTTGGTAGAAAATCCTATTTACAATTAATGATGACTTATGACACTATTTGATCGGAATTATTATTTTTAAAGAATGTGTAATAAGTTTGAAAATTTCGGAAATTCAGAAAGGAAAACATACACTTTTGTTGAAAAATAGAATTGGTCTTGCTGGAAAGAAAGATGGGCATGGTCTGCGTTAGAAATAAGTATCTCTTTCTGATTTTCTTGGGCAGCAGGACACCATCATGTTCTATATTCTTCGGATAGTAGCTTGTTCTACTTCTCGATGCTTTAAATGGCACACTGTTGTGAAAAAATATCTGGTATTTTAGTTGTCATAAGCGACGTTTCCTCGACGATTTCAATGGCAAGTTATTTCATCACTGAAGCCAACGCGCTTGTCCTAATTGCCCTTCTGGAGAAGACGATGATTGCGGTTGCCACAAAGCTTTACGCGGTCCGCGTAAAAAAAACCGCGTTATTTCAAAAAGCAACGTAAAAAAGTCAAGGAAATAAAAATTAGATTTCATATTCATATTGCAAGGATATGGTCATAAAAATGTATTGGTGGTGAAAAAACATGGTTCCAGTAACATTGGCCACCGGGAATCTGCTAAAAATGGATAGAGGTTGTTAATTCAATGTGTGAGCAAAGCAGTCCAGAGTAGTTATAGAGAGTTTTTGTCTTTGGCAAAATTTCTCAGTGTGTCATTCGTCGTCTTTTAACATAATCATATTAGTTCCACATCATGCCGCAGAGATGGCGCTGCAGTTTATCTTTTGTAAATTAAGCGCTAGAGAGTTGCCGTCTTCGGCAAAGTTTCTCAGTATGTCATTCGTCGTTTTTTGACATTACCATATCTGTTCCAAATCATTCCGCAGAGATGGCGCTGCAGTCTATCTTTTGTAAATTAAGCGCTAGAGAGTTGCCGTCTTCTGCTAAAAATGGATAGAGGTTGTTAATTCAATGTGTGAGCAAAGCAGTCCAGAGTAGTTATAGAGAGTTTTTGTCTTTGGCAAAATTTCTCAGTGTGTCATTCGTCGTCTTTTAACATAATCATATTAGTTCCACATCATGCCGCAGAGATGGCGCTGCAGTCTATCTTTTGTAAATTAAGCGCTAGAGAGTTGCCGTCTTGGACAAAGTTTCTCAGTATGTCATTCGTCGTTTTTTGACATTACCATATCTGTTCCAAATCATTCCGCAGAGATGGCGCTGCAGTCTATCTTTTGTAAATTAAGCGCTAGAGAGTTGCCGTCTTCGGCAAAGTTTCTCAGTATGTTTGTTGTTTGTCGTCGTTTGACTTTGTTATATTAGTTCTACATTATGTATACTGTAGAGATGGCGATGCAGATTATCTTTTCCAAATGAAGTGCTAGAGAGTTACTGTCCGTGGCACAATTTCTCAGTATGTCATTCGTCATCTTTAGACACTGTCATATTAGTTCTAATTTATGCTGCAAATATGGCAGCGCCATCTCTGAGGTACGATCTGGATCTAACGTGATTATTTTGAATGCCTTTATTATATACAATTAACATCTTTGCTAAAGACAGCACCTTCCTAGAGCACGATTTGGCAATTTAGATGCGACGCTATTTGGCACTAATCTGATAATGTCAAGGTACTATATTTTACATTCTCAACAACTTTACTGAGAACGGCAACTCTCTAAAGCTTCATTTGGAAAAGATATTTTACTACGCGGTCCGTTATTTCAAAAAACGACGTAAGAAAACCGCGTTATTTAAAAAAAAACAACCTTAAAAATAGTCAAGTCACAATATACGTAAAAAAAAATTGATTGTTGGTGTTGATTGTACATTTCCCAATTTAGCCTCTGAACAATACTTTTTAGAACAAGAAAAATTGTTGTTTACAGTTTATTATAAGTACTAGCAAAATGGGTATTAAACTTCTTAAAATTTCTTCAGCAGATTGACTTTTCTTGTTTTGGGTCCATGATACTTCAAGTGGCCAGTCCGGAGGAGGTTCCCCAAGGCTCCGTGGCTGGTCATAGGCATTTTTCAATGGAACCATAACAATATGTGTATCTAACTGCTTGAAATTTTCTCAAGCGTTTTTTGCTTGTTATCCTGAGTTCACCAGACACGTAGGCCTTGAGTGACCGTTTGTCCCTGAACCGGTCATTCCGAAACAGGTTCTCGTGAGGCCTGCAGTAGTCAAAACATTTTCTGAAGTAAACCCTGACGATATGGGTATCAAAATTCGTGAAATTTCTTCAGTAGGATGTTTGTCAATTTTTTGTGATCATTTGATGATTTGTCCCTGAACCAGCCATTCCGGAACAGGTTCTCGTGAGGTCTCGAGTGGCCATACACATTTTCTGAAGTAAACCCTTGCAATATGGGTATCAAAATTCATGAATTTTCTTCAGTAGGTTATTTGTCAACGTTTCGTGACCATTTGATGATTTGTCCCCGGACTGAATATTCCGGAACAGGTTCCCGTGGGGCTTTGAGTGGACAGAAAAATTTCAGAAGGAAATTCTGGCAATATGGGTATTAAAATTCATTAAATTTCGTCAGTAAGATATTTGTCAACGTGTTAAGGCCATTTGATAATTTGTTCCTGGAATGTTTATTTCGGAACAGGTTCATGTGAGGCCTTGAGTGGCCATAAACATATTCAGAAGGAAGCACTGGTAATATGAGTATCAAAATTCATGACTTTTGTTTTCAGTAGGATATTTCTCCACGATTTGTGAACATCTTATGATTTGTCCTTGAGCGGTCATTCCGGAACAGGTTCCTGTATGGCTTCGATTGGCCATAAACATTTTTAGAAAAAGCTCTGGCAATATGGGTATCAAAATTTATGAAATTTCTTAAGTAGGATATTCTCAACGTTTAATGGACATCTGACGACTTATCAACGTTACGGTCATCCTAGTACAGTTTCCCGTATGCCAAACATTGCCAAGGTTTCCTTTAACATTTGTTCATGGCCACTCGAGGCCTCACGGGAATCTTATCCGGAATGGCCGGGCCCGAAGACAAATCATCAAATGCCCCCAAAACGTTGAGAAATATCTTACTGAAGAAATTTCCTGAATGTTGATACCCATTTTGCTGGGGTTTCCTTCTATATATGTTCGTCGCCACTCTAGGCCTTCTGGGAACCTGTTCCGGAATAACCGGTCCGGGGACAAGTTGGCATATTGAGGTATATGGAATAGAAATGTATTTTAAAGAATTATTCCAAAGGTTTTGACAGTCTTTTCCAGAAATTCACTTGATATTCCCAAATAGTGTCTCCGTCCGGACCCCGGAAACCCGGATTTACGGGAACCAGATGAATCCAAACGGACGTTGCTGCCAATTTCCATAAAGCAGATGAGTTTCTTAATCTAACGGTGAAAACAAAACAAAAATCGGTAAATATTTGCCAGAGTGACAACCATTTGAATTTGGTGGGTACCCGGGTACCCTGTCGGCCTGATTTACGGGTGTTTTATTTTTGTTGGGCAGACAACTGCTAGTTGGCGTTTAAATGGCTATACAATCCAAACCTGGAGAGTAGGGTAGTATTTGAAGTTTTGACATCAATTCAGTATTTTTTTTTTCAGTATCAACTAAGTATTTTGTTTTACCTTATTTGAAGAAAGACCGAAGACGGCAACTCTCTAGCGTTTAATTTACAAAAGATAGACTACAGCGCCATCTCTGCGGAATGATTTGGAACAGATATGATAATGTCAAAACACGATGAATGACATACTGAGAAACTTTGTCCAAGACGGCAACTCTCTAGCGTTTAATTTACAAAAGATAGACTGCAGCGCCGTCTCTGCGGAATGATTTGGAACAGATATGGTAATGTCAAAAGACGACGAATGACATACTGAGAAACTTTGCCGAAGACGGCAAATCTCTAGCGCTTAGTTTAGAAAAGATAGCCTGCAGCGCCATCTCTGCGGCATGATGTGGAACTAATATAATAATGTCAAAAGACGATCAATGACACACTGAGAAATTTTGCCGAGGACAAAAACTCTCTATAACTACTCTGGACTTGCTTGCTCACACATTGAATTAACAACCTCTATCCATTTTTAGCAGATTCCCGGTGGCCAATGTTACTGGAACCATGTTTTTTCACCACCAATACATTTTTATGACCATATCCTTGCAATATGAATATGAAATATAAATTTTATTCCCTTGACTGTTTTACGTCGTTTTTTGAAATAACGCGCTTTTATTTTAGGTCGTTTTTTGAAATAACGCGCTTTTTTTACGCGGTTTTTTTTACGCGGTACCATTACCGTCGTAAAAAAAACTTCAGTGTACTGCTTAACAAAAGCCCTACGCTCAACTTCGAACTACTTCTATTCAATATCACAACCTGCCGAGAAGCTATCGGACCAATCAATAATTTTTCTTTACATCTCTGGCTCTAGCAGAAATTGCTGTCCACTCTTAGGGTTGCATGTTGATAAGAAGAATATTTTCATTTTCAACAATCTTTTGATTAAGGCCTTTAGTATGCCTTTAATTCGCTATAAATCATCAATTTAGCGAGCAAAGTTGATGGGAAATTTCCTGCCATACAGACAATTGAGTAATCTCGAATGAATGCTTTGAATAATCCTAAATGGGCAATTCAGGCATTCTGGTAAAATAATTTAAAATCTCTAAAATCTCGTTTGCTTCTAAATTTAAAGCGTTAAAAAATTTAAATTCAAAGCATTTAAAGCCAGAAACTTCTTTCTAATTTTTAAGACTAAAGATTATACTCGAAAAAAAGTGCAACAGACAAAAATTCTCACCAAAAATTCACTTTAAGCCGGATATTTTTCAAACTCTCAGGAAATAAATAAACACATATAAGCTATATATTTGCAAAGTTGGTTTATTCAACCTCCGCTCTTAGCCTAAGGGCCCACACTTTGGACTTAAAGCTATCAATAAAATCCTGTGCAACACTTGCGCCATCTTTCTTACACACTTTCATCCGCCTTTTTTCAAATCCTTGTCGTTGATGAAGACCTTTTTTTCTGGTGGGCGAAGTTCTGGCGAGTTTGGCAGATTTGCCTCCTTCGGCACAAAAATCGTTGGCTTTATACCACTCCATCACCGGTTTCACGTAATAGCACAATGCCAGATCCGACCAAAACAGAGTTTCCCGTTCGCAAGGGCAGCAAGCGCTTCTGGAGGCAACTTGCTTTATATATTTGGCCGTTGATGGCGCCGGTCGTTATGTACAGCTTGCTGAGTTTGCCGCACCCAAAGATGCCACACCGAGTACGGCTTGGCAAATTTGTCGACATTCTTCTTCCGAAACTTCTCCGGTACATCCGGAAGGAACTTGCCGACAAAAACCTTCAGGCCGGAAATCTGCTTGGCGATGGTTTAAATATCCGTCTCGTCGTCCATTACAATGCATTTCGGCTGCACCAACCACTTCCGGTACAGCTTCCTAGCGAGGGATTTGGCCACCATATTCTGTCAATCGGTTTGGTTAGGCATCTTCCTTATCTTGAAGATGCTTCATTGTCTGCTAGACGAACCAGGCGGCAGAATTGACCTTCTTGGCCACGTCCCGAATCGAATGGTTTAAATTGCGCTTGAAGTAATCTCTCACCTTCCTTGCGTTGACGGGGTCAGTCATCTTCGCTGCCACCTAACCGGTGTAAGCCGTTTGGGTCTCCTTGAACGCTTTTACCATGCGGGAAACAGTCGAATTGTTGATTCTCAACAGTTTCGCGGACCACATGTGGGACTGACCTGGATTTTTCACGACCACACCCATATTTTTTTCTCGAAGCACTTCTTGCTTAGTTAGATAGTTTACATCTCGATAACTACTTGACGGATTGTGATCAAATAGCACATGTAAACATTACACTCTAAACTAGTAGCCCAAAATTTCATAAATTTTTACCCATGTAATAAAAAGTTATACACCACTTAACTCTTGAATTGTGAAATGTATTGTGGTCCTGAAAAGGGTCTTTTAGTTTTCGAAAAAGCAGAAAGACACAGCGACATGAGTGAAAATACGAAAGAAGATAATTTTGGGATGCTCTATGTCATGCAAATTGTCCTGGCGTTCAAAACATAAGATCCACCGGTGTAACAGTAATGTTTAGACATTATGTGATAATCTTCGAACATTTTAGGTTATCCTTACTATCCTGGAGTTCAAAACTTAAAATCTACAGATGTAACTGTAACTTTCTGAACTAAACAAAGTAACAATAAGTGTTTGACCAAATTAAGTGAGTCTTCTTGAAGGTCTACAGATAAAATGACATCTTGGGATATTCAAGGTCACTAAAACTGCCCTTGAAGTCATTAAAACTGCCCTCAGATTATTTGACATTAATCAGACATTGTGATATAATCTTGTGATATTTTTTGTCATCCAAACTATCCTAGAGCTCAGAACTTTAGATTTAAAAATATTAAACAAATGTTCTGGAAGACCAACAGACATTATGATGTAATCTTGGGATATTCTATTTCAAATCAACTGTCCTTGAGTCCTTAAGACATACAGTAGTAGCCATAGCCTTTATCTGAAAATGTCTGTTGGTCTTCCAGGACATTCATTTAATATTTATGATTGAATACATACCATAACATTGTATAGCGGATAGAGCTACTGTAACAACAAAAGATCTTAAGTTTTGAACTCCGGGACAGTTCGTTTGGCATAGAATATCCCAAGATTATGTCATAATGTCTGTTTATCTTCTAGGACATTTTTTTTAATATGATTAATTATTAAGTTCGGAACTCCAGGATAGTTTGGATAGCAAAGAATATAACAAGATTATCTCACAATGTCTATTGATCTTCCAAGCTATTCATTGCATTAGTTTGAATACATTTCGCAGCGTTGTATTGTGGATAAAACTACTGTTACATCAGTCGAGTTTAACTTCTGAACTCCAGGACAGTTTGGATGACACAGAATATTCCAAATTATCTCATAATGTCTGTTGGTCTTCCAGGACATGCATTGAATATGTTTGAATACATACCGTAAGTTTGTATAGTAATAAGCTATTGTTACAACTGTAGATCCTAATTTCTGCACTACTGGACAGCTCGACCTAGCACATCTCAAAAATCATATTTTCTACTTTTTCCAATAATTTATATGTTATTGAGCACCAAATCATCAAATTAAGAGGGAAATGAATAGTCGGAAAGAATAGTAAACAGAATGCCCTGAATGGTGCAAAGAAAAAAAATTAATAAATATGGTCGTTGGGAGCATCTTGTCTAAGAAGGTTAAGTTATGCTCCATTTCCCTTCAACGGTTCGAACTTAAGCATTAACTACAGTCATACACAGAAGAAAATCTTGTAGGTGGTAAAAACTACCATTTTACCCGACTATATCTATTTTCAAAACAACCATAAAATTTCATTATGGTACATCCTTCAACATTTGTGGTATATTTGAGAGACCTCATATTGATACCAACCGCAATATGGTTGATCGAATCGCAGGCATGGTCAAATCCAACGCATTTATAGTCAGGTTGGTGTTTGCGCTTAATTTAGCCAGCGAAATGCTAGTTTCTACTGCGGTTTTTTTGCATCTAGTCCTGTATGGCTTATGGTTATAGTGCCATTACTCGCTCTCTGAAAAGAGAAGAATGTCTGAGAATATAAGTACGGGTGGTGAAAGAGAGCTTATCAAAGGATTTGCGCTTCTAATGGAATCACTGCACAAAAACTTGGCACCATAGAGGACATGACATGGCAGCGATGATGATTGTAAACCGAATGTACAGCGCTTGAGGAAACGGAGGAAGAGATAGATCAAGGGTAACGTCACGATGCTAACTACACCAGCCGCACCATTGTCCACAGAAGATATGGATTTGAAAAAGCATCAATGTGTGAGCACACTTGCTGTGAACTGTCACTGTAAAATTACTAAAAACACTAAAAAGCATTCTCCTGGAAAACCACGAGAGTGAAAAACAACACGACGTGACAGCTCTGCCCGATAGCCCGACAGCTGGATTTGTTCGGTTTTGAAATACCATGATTAACCAGTAAAGGATGTACGGAATCAAATTGCACCACTTTTTAATGGCGGTAACGGGTAAACAGTTGGGTATTTTCTATTGAAATTTTAGGTGGAAATAGTTCAATGTATAATATACATTGTATATTTGTTTAAGCTGTGTAAGTTTCACTGACAGATGTGCAATCGTTGCGAAGATGGAGTCGGAAGAACAGCACCGGCGCAAAGTAGGTTTGTGCACGTACTCGAACATCCAGATCATTCTCATCGTGCCATCAGCAGGAAGCTGGGAATGGTTCATTCAACGGTGTCTCGTGTTTAAAATCGGTACCACGAACGTTTCACCATTGATCGGAAAGAAAAAAGTGGCAAAAATGAATCTCCGTAGAATGTTTAGGGTCACAAGTGGGTAAAGCAAGAGGAGTCCCAACAGTACCGCTTTAAATGTGGCGAAGAAACTGAACCTAACCAAAACTTTCGTGCAAGATGCGAAAAATCGTGAAGGACTACACCCTTAGTAGCACACTTGTTGCAAATTAGTCAAAGTAACTGAAATGTGACTCAAACAAGTCACAATCAAGTTGCTGCAACCAATTATGACATAGATGTTTTTCTTGAGACACAAGGCGGCAAGGCGCCCAAAAGGCGTCTAATCGCGAAGAACGGCAGAATACGGTTGGTAAAACCCACGGAAGCTCTACACCCAGATGTTGAAGAAATCACATTGCCTCGTTATGGATGATGAGACGTAGTAAAAGCAGACTTCCGGCAGCTTCCGGGGTCCCAGTTTTTCACTGCTCATCATAAATTCGATGTCCCTGAGGACGTTCAAAAGCAGAATATGTCAAAGTTTGCCAAAACATATAAGATTTGGCAAGCAATTTGCTCGTGTGGACAGCGGAGCACCTCATTCGTGACAACTTGAACGGTCAATGGGCAGGTGTACCTAAAGGGCTGCCTCCAAAAGCGTCTATTTCCTCTTCTGGTCCTAAGATTTTCTGGCAGGATTTAGCCTCGTGCCATTGCTCGAAAGAGGTTTTGGAGTGGTACAAGGCTATGAAGATCAATTTCATGCCGAAGCATTTCAACCCCCCGAACGCTTCGGAGCTGCGGCCAATTGAAAAATACTGTGCCATCATGAAGCAGACACTTTGGAACCATCCTAAGGAAGTGATATGAAGAAAAAATGAATTGGCACGCAAAACAAAAGTTGGCCCAAATGTTGTACCGGACCATATGAGTAGTGTTAAGTAGAAGGTTCGTGCATTTGGATATGGAATTGAAATTGAATAAAACAAACATGGGAAAATATTCATAACATGTTTATTTTACTCCCTGAAAGTTTTGGTTGAACCAGCGAATTTTGCCGAATATTTGTGTGTGTCGCAATTTGATTTCGTACACTCTTTAGAATGCAAAAGGGTGATTATAAAACATCACTTTCGACACACTATTTTCAATAGCTTACAATCATTGAACGATAATTTTTGGTAATTCTTACATCTAGAAAATCGATCGAGGAATAAATTAGTTATTAGCTTTCAATTTTTTTCAATTTTTCAATTTTTCCTGACGGTCACTATTGTCAAATTTTGAATTTGACACCCTACCCTTGCCGTAAGACGAAGTCTATGTCAAAACAAAATTGAAAAACATCTGATGATTCGAAAATGACAAATTGCTAAGTTTGATATATTTCTCCACGCATAAGATCAAATTGATTCTATCACAGATGCATATTGTGACTCCATAAACTTCTTTCTAAACACAATTGCTTCCATTTATTTTATAACTACCTTAGACCAAACAAACCATCCAGACGGAAAAACAATTCAGCGGACTAAACAAACTTATACACAACCCCATTCCATCACTTCTCTCATGGGGATTCAGAGTGGAATACAATTAACCGTCACGAACACGGCATGTCAAACAGTGTGTTAAGCGTCAGACACACCTGCCACGGGGAGACGAATATGACACCTCAATTATGTCTATTATGTGTACACAGTGCATGTCACATTCATTGGTGTGTCTATTCTTGTTCTTACATTTATGTACCTCCAATCAATCATATGCCCTTCCATGCACTGGAATCATCCTTTTCTGGCTTTATAACAGAGACACTAATAAAGCATTGACCAGGATGCAAACGAAGGATGTTGAGCATTAGTCAATCTAATTATAAAACTGTATCCAAAAATAAACCTCCTGATTCTCTATATGTTTACTCTAGTCTCTGAACGACGCCGATGGTGTAAGGGCAAGCGTAGTTTTCACTCACCCCAGTCGGTCTGGTATCAATTCCAGTTGGTGCCGTTGGGATTTTCTAAAATGTTTGGCCGTTGGTACCGGCCAAATGTGTTCATGGGTTCGATATGTAGGGTATAGGTCGTTACGTATGTAATAAACAACAACAACATCTACTCTAGTCTCTCTTCAATTGTCGATTCTCTATATGTAGTTAGTTAGTAAAATCATTTAAAATTGCACCCCCAAGCTAATGGTAACCGTTTCGTTTAAGTTTGAACATTGCATTTGTCCGAAGTAGTAGAGAACGATGTAGACTCGATACCATGAAACAGAAAATTCTCTTAAAGCAACGAGAAAACTTTACTCTTGGAAAATATGAACGGATAGGATATGGAACCTTAAGGGAAAAGGCTCGTTTAGAAAATGATGGATGGAACTACTTTAGTATTCCCATCGGAGGAAATAAAGTGCCCTTTTGCAAAACAAACACTACATAAACCAAGCTCTATATTTTGCCCATGGCTCACAACCCATCGTAGAGGCGGAATTGTAAAAGCATCTGGGTGTTCTTTTATAATTTATTGAGGCCGTAACGTTGCACAATATGGACACTTGGT
Source organism: Aedes japonicus (assembly GCA_034211315.2). NCBI lineage: Eukaryota > Metazoa > Arthropoda > Insecta > Diptera > Culicidae > Aedes > Aedes japonicus. The sequence continues at coordinate 40,603 of JASCZW010003107.1, forward strand.
GTGATCTGATCTAAGCTTTTCGATGGTTTCGTTTTCTTAGCATCCCTTTCCGTTGTGGAAATCAGTGTGAATCATTGTCATCATTTCACATACGACCAACATTTACAACCAAACAGTGCCATCATCTAGATGTATCAATCACACAAAAAAAGGTACAAACCACACTCTCTCATTTTTCAAAACAGTTTGTATAGGCGTATGATAGTTGAATTTACATATAGAATAAAAAGCATCAGCAGCAGCAGCAGCAACAGTAGCGATTGATTGCACTAATCGAGTTTTCTACCACCCGGTTTTTTCCCCTGTGTTTGTTCTTTTTCTTTTTTCTTTTTGCTTCTGATCTATCAAGTTTCGCCTATTTCAGTCGTTGGACATTGTGTTTTCCCGCTGGGGCGCAAGTACGGTGAAATCTGCCGACGGGATTCCGACTGCGAGTCCGGCCTGGTGTGCGACATCTCTACGCTAAGCGGTGCCAGTGTGTGCCGACCGCCGATGGTCCTGGCCAAGCAGTACGCCGAGGATTGCATCACCTCCAGCGATTGTGATATCACCAGGTAAGTTGGCGATTTGCGAGAATTTTATAACAACGAATGCATCCTTCTGTACTCCCTCACTCCTAAGGCTTGCTTACAATGGATACGTTTGTTGACGTTAGTTTGACAAAAAAGTACCAATTAAAAAACTAAAAAAAAACACGAAAACGCAACGTACCAATTGTGAGCAAGCCTTAAGAGTTAATTCCTTGATTGGAAAATATATCTACTCTCAAATATATAAGCTAATCTTATGCAAAAAGTTCAAAACATTACCCAATATGCTTTGAACACTTTGATAGTAACTAACACACAACTATTCAGAAAGGCCAAAGAACCATTGATAGCCTCTTTGTGTTCACTTTTTCTTTTAGGAACTATAGACTGCAATTTTAGCAACTATAGACTGTTCCAGCAATTAAAGGGACACTTTCAAAATACCAAAAAGGATTTCTTCTTTTGATTTCTATTATTTAAGGACAACTGAATGTAATGTCAACCTAGCTCCTACATAAGGTCTAAATGTCAAATACGTAATAAATTCATTAAAAATCGACAAAATCATGTTGGTATCACGTTGATGGATTGATTCTGAAGCAGTTACGAGTTGCGAGTTATATTAATCAATTTATAGTTACACACTTCAGCGAGATTTCCGTTTCTCCTGATATTGGAGCTAAAGTTTTGTTTGTCTTGTGACATTATGTGTGAACTATAGGGAATATAAAGGGTGTACCGTTTCAAATTCACACACACAAAATTTATTCTCAAAATTGGAGTTTTTATCTGATGATCATCAAATTTTCAAGGAGTAACGAGAACAACTAAAGCAAGTTTTGTCATCATTCGTTTAATTTAAAGGTTGTACGGAATCAAATTGCACCGCTTTTAAATGGCTGGAACTTTTTACCCGTTGGATATTTTCTATTGAAATTTTGGGTGAAATTAGTTCAATATGTATTTGTTTATGCTGTGAAAATTTCACTAGCAGATGTGAAATCGTTGCGAAGATGGAGTTGGAAGAACAGCAGCGGCACAAAGTAATTTTGCGCACGCACCTCGAAGCTCCGGATCTTTTCTCATCATGCCATCAACAGGACGCTGGAATAGTATATTCTACGGGCTCTCGTGTTTTAAATCGGTACCACGAACGTTTGACCATCGATCGGAACAAAAAAAGTGGCAAAAATGGATCTCTGTATAGTGTTAAGGATCACAAGCTGGTAGTTCAAGCTTTCAAGAGGAATCCAAACAATTCAGTCCTAGATGTGAAAAATAATTTAATCTAACCCAAAAGTTCATGCAAGTTGCGAAAAAACGTGAAGGACTACACACGTACAAAGTCCAAAAGGCGCCCAATCGCGATGAACGGCAGAATACGTTAGGTAAAACATGTGCATGGAAGCTCTACACCCAGATGTTGACGAAATCATATTGCCTCGTTATGGATGATGAGACTTATGTAAAAGCAGACTTCCGGCAGCTTCCGGGGCTCCAGTTTTTCACTGCTCATCATAATTCGATATCCCTGAGGACGTAAGAAAGAAGAAGATGTCAAAGTTCGCCAAAAAATATATATGATTTGGCAAGCAATTTGCTCGTGTGGGAAGCGAAGCACCCCATTCGTGACAACTGGAACGGTCAATGGGCAGGTGTACCTAAAGGAATGCCTCCAAAAGCGACTTCTTCCTCTTCTGAGATCACACGATGGTCCAACGATTTTCTGGCCGGTTTTAGTCTCTCGCCATTACTCGAAAGAGGTTTTGGAGTGGTACAAGGCTAAGGAGGTCAAACCAAACACACCGGAACTGCGGCCAATTGAAAAGTACTGCGCCATCATGAAGCAGACACTTCGGAAGCATCCTAAGGAAGTGAAATTGGAGGAAGATATGAAGAGAAAATGGATTGCCACGCAAAAAAAAGTAGGTCCAAATTTTGTACAGGACCTTATGAGTAGTGTAAAGCATGTGGTTCGTGCATTCCGATATGGAATTGAAATTGAATAAAGCAATAATGGGAAAATATTTATAACATATTTTATTTTATTCCCTGAAAGATAGAACTGAACGGGCAAGTTTTGCCGAATATTTGTGTGTGTCGCAGTTTGATTCCGTACACCCTTTATTTCGCCTTTGTATCCGAATGCGCGAGCCTTAGCCTTAACCCTAGCCAAAAGGTTCTGACATCAGAATCGACAGTTTTTTGCATATTAACCCATGTTTTCTTCATATCTTCTACATTCTTCACCACCTCAGGTCGTTTTAGAAGGTGTTCCTTCATAATGACCTTGTATGTTTCTATTGGGCGCAGCTCCGGAGTGTTTTGAGGGTTCAGACCTTCCGGCACGAAATTGTCATCATTCGCTTTATACCACGTCCTTCGTGTAGTGGCATGATGCCAAATCCGGCCAGAAGATCACCGGACCGTCGTGAGCCTTTAGGAGAAGGAGAAGTCGCTTTTGGAGACACTTTTCCAAATATACCTGTCATTCATGGCTTTCCACAAGTACAAATCGATTGCCAAATTCTTGGCGAACTTCGACATCTTCTGTGTCCGGAGGTTCTCGGGAACATCACACTTATCCTTGGCAGTCATATACAGGTTTCCAGGAATCTGGTTGAAATCCACCTTCCCATGTGTATAGTCATCCATAACTTCTGGTCGTACAACTTCCGGGGACGAGCTCGAGTTTTGGTAGTGCTAGTGTGCATGTTAACTTACTTTATAACCTGAATCTCGAGATCCTTGACGTATAGCAAGTTGGCGTCTTCGACAAAGACATGCCTTTAGGATGGCGTTAACATTAGTTCAGAACTCGTCCACAACGGGGCACTAGTGTTCATGTGAATTTTGTGTATTACCTGTATTTTGAGATCTAGACCGTGTATAAATTTACTGTTTTTCAGGAAAGTTTTTTGTAAAATTATGAGCTTCCAGACGCTCTACTCAACAGTTCAAAATAATCTCAATCCTTGGCGCTAGTGTGCATGAAAACTTATTTTAATCTGGGTCTCCAGATTATTGACATATAGCAAGATGGCTTCTTAAAAAAAGATATTCGAGGGGTCAGAGCATTTTGAATGGTGTACACATTAGATAAGAATTCGTTCACTACGTGGCACTAGTGTTCATGTGAACTTTTTGTAATACCTGTATTTTGATATCTATATCATGTATGAATTCATTGTTTTTACGAAATTTATTCGAGTAATCATGGTCTTTCAGACGGTCGACTTCATAGTTCAGAATTATTTCACTGCGTGGCACTGGTCTGCCTGTGAACTATGTAATGAATGTTTATCGCTAGTGCACATAAGAGGCTGATTACCCTAGTATTGGAATTTTTGCTACGTTATTCTGACAGTACTTCAAAGAAGTTCTTCACAAAACTTCGGGGAAGTCCTTAAGAAAGCAATATGGGAGATCTGCAGAGAACTTCAAGGAAATTCTTCAGAGAACTTCAGGGAAGTTTTTCAGAGAACTTCATGGATGTTTTTACGAGAACTTCAGGGAAGTTCTTCAGAGAACTTCAGGGAAGTTCTTCAGAGAACTTTGGAGAAGTTCTGCAGAGAACTTCAAGAATGTTTTCAGACAACTTCATGGTTGTTCTGCATAGAACTGAAGTTTTTCAGAGAATTTCGAAAAGTTCTTCCGAGAACTTCAGGGAAACTCTTCAGATAACATCAAGGAAGTTTTTCAGGGAATTTCAAGAAAGTTTTGCAGAGAACTTTATGAAAATTCTTCAGAGAACTTCATGAAAGTTTTTCAAAGAACTTCATGAAAGTTCAGCAGAGAAGTTCAGAGAAGTTCATCAGAGTACTTGCGTGTAGTTCTTCATAGGACTTTGGAGAAGTTCTTCAGAGAACTTCATGGAAGTTTTTCAAAGAACTTCAGGGAAGTTTTTGGGAGAAGTTCGAGAAGTTTTTCGGAGAACTTCATGGAAGTTCTTCAGAGAACATAAGGGAAGTTCTTCAGAGAACTTCCGGGAAGTTCTTTAGAGAACTTCAGTGTAGTTCTTCAGAGAATTTTGAAAAGTTCTTCAGAGAACTTCAGGAAAATTCTTCATATAACTTCATAGAAGTTTTTCAGGGAAACTCATCAGAGAACTTCAGGGAAGTTCAAGGAAGTTTTCCAGAGAACTTCATGAAAGTTCTTCAGCAAACTTCAGAGAAATTCTTTAAAGAACTTCGGGGAAGTTCTTCAGAGAACTTCAGGGAAATTCTGCAAAGAGCTTCAGGGAAGTTCTTCAGTGAACTTCAGTGTAGTTCTTCAGAGAACTTCAGGGAAATTCTTAAGAGAGCTTCAGGGAATTTCTGCAGAAAAAATTCTGCAGAGAACTTCAGGAAAGTTTTTTAGAGAACTTCATGGTTGTTCTGCAGAGAACTTAAGGGAAGTTCTGCAGAGTACCTCAGAAAATTTCTGTAGAGATCTTCAGGGATGTTTTTCAGAGCATTTCGAAAAGTTCTTCTGAGAACTTCAGGGAAATTGTTCAGAGAACTCCAGAAAAGTTCTTAAGAGAATTTCAGGGAAGTTTTTCAGAGAAATTCAGGGAAATTCTACAGTGAACTCCAGGAAATTTCTTCAAAAAACTTATGGTAAACACTGCAAAGAAAATTCTGCAGAGAACTTCAGGAAAGTTTTTCAGAGAACTTCATGGTTGTTCTGCAGAGAACTTCATGGTTGTTCTGCAGAGAACTTCATGGTTGTTCTGCAGAAAACTTAAGAGAAGTTCTGCAGGAAACTTCAGGAAAGTTCTGCGGAGATCTTCAGGGATATTTTTCAGAGAATTTCGAAAAGTTTTTCAGAGAACTTCAGGAAAAATTTTCAGATAACTTCAAGGAAGTTTTTCAGGGAACTTCAAAGAGGTTTTGCAGAGAACTTCATGAAAGTTCTTCAGAGAACTTCAGGGAAGTTTTTCAGAGAACTTCATGAAAGCTCATCAGAGAACTACAGGGAAGTTTAACAGAGGACTTGAGTGTAGTTCATCAGAGAACTTTGGAGAAGTTCTTCATTGAACTACAGAGAACTTAAGGGAAGTTATTCAGAGAACTTAAGTGAAGTTCTTCAGAGAACTTCAGGAGAGTTCTTCACAGAACTTTAGGGAAGTTCTGCAGAGAACTTTATGATAGTTTTTCAGAAAACTTCATGGTTGTTCTGCAGAGAACTTAAGATAAGTTCTGCAGGAAACTTCAGGAAAGTTCCTCGGAGATCTTCAGGGGTGTTTTTCAGAGAATTCCAAAAAGTTCTTCACAGAACTTCAGGGAAATTCTTCAGAGAACTTCGGGAAAGTTCTTCAGAGAATTTTAGAGAAGTTCTGCAGAGAACTTCAGGAAAGTTTTTCAGAGAACTTCATGGGTGTTCTGCAGAGAATTTAAGAGAAGTTCTGCAGGAAACTTCAAATAAGTTCTGCAGAGATCTTCAGGAAAGTTTTTCAGAGAATTTCGAAAAGGGAAATTCTTCAGATGACTTCAAGGAAGTTTTTCAGGGAACTTCAGAGAAGTTTTTCAACGAACTTCATGAAATTTCATCAGAGAACTTCAGGAAGTTCACCAGAGTACTTGAGAGAACTTCGGAGAAGTTCTTCAGAGAACTTCAGAGAAGTTATTCCGAGAACTTCAGAGTAATTCTTCAGAGAACTTAAGGGAAGTTCTTCAGAGAAAATCAGGGAAGTTCTTCAGAGAACTTCAGGGAAGTTCATCAGAGAATTTTATGGAAGTTTTGCAGAGAACTTCAGGAAAGTTTTTCAGAGAACTTCATGGAAGTTTTTCAGAGAACTTCATGGAAGTTCTGCAGAGAACTTCAAAGAAGTTTTGCAGAGAACTCCATTAAAGTTCTTTAGAGTACTTCAGAGAAGTTCTTCAGAGAACTGCAGAGAACTTAAAAGAAGTTTTGCAGAAAACTTCATGAAAGTTCTTCTGAGTGCTTCAGGAGTCAGAGAATTTCATAGATGTTTTTCAGAGAATTTCAGAGAAGTTCTTCAGAGAACTTCAGAGAAATTCTTCAGATAGCTTCAGGGAAGTTTTTCAGAGAACTTCATGGAAGTTCTTCAGAGTACTTCACAGAAGTTCTTTAGAGAATTTCAGGGAAGTTTTGCAGAGAACTTCAGAAAAGTTCTGCAGAGATCGTCAGGGAAGTTTTTCAAATAATTCCAAAGAAATTCTTCAGGGAACTTTAGAGAAATTCTTCGGATAACTACAGGGAAGTTTTTCAGAGAACTTAAAAGCAGTTTTGCAGAGAACTCAAAGGACGTTCTTCAGGGAACTTAAGGGAAGTTCTTCAGAAAACTTCAGGGAAGATCGTCAGAGAAGTGAAGCTTTTCAGAGAACTTCAGGGAAGTTCGTCAGAGAACTTCAGTGTAGTTCTTTAGAGAACTTAAGAGAAGTTCTTCAGAGAACTTAAGGGAAGTTCTTCAAAGAACTTCAGGGAAGTTTTTCAGAGAACTTCAGGGAAGTTTTTCAGAGAACTTCAGGGTAATTCTGCAGAGAACTTCAGAGAGGATTAAGGATAGGTCTTCAGAGGATAGGTCTTCAGAGAACTTCAGGGAAGTTTTTCAGAGAATTTTCTAGATGTTCTGCAGAGAACTTCAAGGAAGATTTGCAGCGATCTTCAGGAAAGTTCAGCAGAGATCTTTAGGGAAGTTTTACAGAGAATTTCAGGGAAATTCTGAAAAGAACTGCAGAACTGCCGTCGTATGGGAGGATGTGCAATGAAGACAGGTTTCGTCGAAAAGTGCTGGGAAGCAATTTGTTCCTGCGGTATGCAGTCTTCTATTTTTACACTACCGGAACAATCAATGCAGAAATTATTGATCTGAGTATCTGCAGAAGAGGACGCTGCCTTCATATTATGCTATGCTATGCTATGCTATGTATGTGTGAATGTGCGCAGCAATCCAAGAAATCTGACGATTACCCGTTCTTATATCTTAAGACATTCTTCTCTTTTCAGAGAGCGAGTAATGGCGCTATAACCATAAGCCACTGGGAGCTAGGACTATAGTTAATGCTTAATTCCCAACCGTTTGAAGATAAATGGAGCATCACTTAACCTTCTTAGACTAGATGCTCCCAACGACCATTTTTGAATACATTTTTGTTCTGTGCACCAAACAGGGCATTCTGTTCAACTATTCTCTCCGACTATTTATTTCCTTTTTCCTTTGATATCTACTGAAGGCTACATGGGTTCCCCGTGTCTTCTTAAGGTATATACCAAATCCTCCCTATCACCAACGATTGCATGGACGTGGTCAGGTGAGCGATCGAGGAGTGTTTTCGTGGTGATTGTTTCGTGAAGAAACGTATCAGAATTGGTTTCGTTTCATGGTGGCATGCAATGTCTTCAACGAATTATTCCGCATCGTAGCTCCATCCACGAGGTGTGCATTCGTCAATGCTAATGCTAATGCTAAAGAGGACGCTGCCTTCATATTAGAGGCATAGTACCTCTCCACTATTTTGGTCAGATTTAGCGTCGGCACGTTATGCCAAAACAGCTCAATTGTCTCAAGGAAAAAGGTACAGATTTCGTTGAGAAAGACATCAATCCGCCAAATAGCTCTCAGTTTCGGCCCATTGAACGCTATCTTGCGATTATGAAGAGGGTCTTCAAAAAGACTGGTAAAGCAGCTGAGAATATGCAGGAGTTCAGAAAAATTTGGGCTAGGGCGTCCAAAAAATGTGATGAAGCACTTGTCCGGAACTTGATGAAAAGTGTTCGATGAAAATTTCGCACATTTGTGACATCTGGTTTTCACAATGTTCAAGTTCATCTTGTTCAATAAAGAATCATCCATTTGTTTGAATAAAACATCTTTTTTTTATATGATTTGCAAGAAAATTCAACCTTTTCAATCAAAACATAAACAGGAATTCCCGTCACACTTTCTGGTTTTAAATTCCGTTTAAACATTGAGAATGGAAAGAATAGAGTAAGCGCTCCATGATTAATGAAATTTTCATGAAAATTTCAAACCATGTTCCTGTAGATGAACAACTGCAGCTGGATGTACGTGTGTCTGGTTTTTTTCGTGTTCAACCTATATGCTGACCAGTGCCATCATCTTTCGATATGTAGAAAAAGTTGTTACAAAGTTGTATAAACGTGCTGATATTAGCAAATAAAAACGACACAGAAGAGTGTCTCACTAACCTCACAAATCAGGCAATCAAGCTTGGTGACGCTCAACGCACGCACACTATCTTGTCAATAATGGTGTAAATTTATTTTTTTTATCTCACAGATAACCTAAAAGTTTTTGTTGAGGTTCGCAATAGAAAAGATCTTATTGGCCGCTGTTTGTTATGTTTTCGTACAAAACGCACTACCACATTTCCAGAAGGAACACTACCACACCCATACGTGATAAGCTTAATAGCCGAGTTGGCCTCTTACGTTGTCAGAAGTTGTCTCCATTCTTACGAAATGCCACCCGGTATTTCGAGGAAAAGCCAACACTGTAGCAAGTTTTGGCACAGACCACGAAGGGTTTTCCCAACGATTGCTCAAAATTATTTTTCCTCTTTCTTCTTCCATGTTGTATTTATCTGAAACACGTTCGAACTGCACCACGAAAAAAAATTTGATGTTGTTATTGTTATAAAAAACACAAAAGATGTCACAATTTACAAATCCGACCCCTAGGATCGCTGTAAGAATCAAAAATGTTTGGTCCAATACTAAATGGGCCACACCTTAGAAATAGGGAGAGCAATTTTTAGGTGGCGCTCAGTAGCGTGATTGCACGATTATTATAGATTCTTCCATCCAATATTCCGGTAAATACTCTTCCTACAAGATCTTGGTAACTAACCAGTGCACCACCGTATTTTAATAGCTCGCTTTTGGAGTTGGTCAACACCAGCAGCTTTGTTACTTTTTAACCAAAAAAATTCTTCCTGGATTTCCTGGAGCCTAGTAGTCAGAAGTCTGACATTTTCTGTACATGTTTTAAGACCGACGACCATGCCACCTTCGTTTATAATATCTTAGGCGCTGAGGTTCTCGTTAAAGTACGCTGCCACCTTTCAATTACCTCACACTCATTCTTGAAAAGATGGCCTACCAAGTGTCGGGACAGTTGTGACAGGTAACTTTTGCTCGAGCTCGAGCCTCATAGAATTTCTGTTTGTGGTTAGCCAAATACAATTCCGGCATCGTTTCGGGATCTCGGTCTTTCATTTAGCGCTTTTCCTTCGGAGGACCTACCCGAGCACGAACGAATAACTTAACAACTGGCCTTGGTATTGAGAGCTCAGATTCAGAGGTGAAATACCTGAGGATAATACCATAAAATTGTTTCCACAATGATATGCGAATACCAATTTGAGGTAAGGCAATACCAAAAGAGTACCTCTCAGGTATTCTCAGGTTTCCAAAATAACAAGTTTTGTTATTCGAGAGATATTTTGCATGCAATTCTTAGGTATTTTACCTCTTAATCTGAGCTCTTTTATACCAGGGCCAATTATCTAGATCAAAATTCGGTATTCATATGTTGTTGTCTGTTGCTCGGGTCGTTATACGTTTTTCAGTTTGGAGCGGACGATATCTCGCCATCCATCGTTAAGAGTAACCTATGAAACAATTATGTTGCCTACAACAATCGAGTAAAATTGCACGAGTGATGGACATTCGAAAACGTAACCCGCAGCGAAGGAAACACGACTTCATAAAAAAAAATTACCACCAGTAGCACCAACCATGGTTTCAGTAGGAATAAACCATGTACAGAGTTGAACCATTGGCCTACTTTCCTGACACCATCTTTAATTAATGCCAAACCTAATAAGTTGTTATTTCTTCTATTGATCAAATGGAATTGGAATTGCGCTGTTTCGTTTGATCGAACTGTGAATAAAAGCTCTGGCAGTAACTCAATATACCTTGTGACTCACGCTCTACTTTTACCTTCTTCTTTTTCGCCTCCACTTCTATCTCACCATCAGAGGACTTTGCTGCCAGGTGCAAAGAAGACATCGACAAGTGCCCCGTAAGGTAAGAATAAGAACAGAAACAAATAAAACCAATCCAGTCAAAATAGGATCAAGTATTAGGAAAATTGGATCGATTGAGCGCTTGTTCATTGCATACATCGTTTAGGCAAATGTAACTTGAATTTGATTTCGGCTTTCATCTTTTTCTTCTTCTTTCTTCCGAACAGGTCTGCTCGTACTTCAAGGACCCTCTGCTATGCATTGGAACGGTTGCTGCTGATCAGGTGAGACCGAGAGAACAAAAAGAAGCGTGGTACGATATTGAACGCTAATTGATTTTGCTCGCGTGCGAAGAACAATTTCTGTTTCTTTCCGAGGCGTGGCGAGGCTGCTGCCTTCGAACGTGCCGCTAAATTGGCAGTTATGAAGCTAGAATGGAAATTGTTATAAGGATGGGATTTTTTTTCTCTAAAATATGGCTCCAGTGTAATCGGGTTGGCTTGTGATTGAAACATGTTCTTCTATTACAGTCAATGTATTCTCCAATCTAAGTGTCTAATCAAAGGCGCAACATGTTTTTCAGATGACTCGATTTTTGTTTTCAGTAATCTTGCAACCACTCAAAACATAACGTACATCCCGGGTAACCAATAAACTGTTCCAAAACGACATCTTAAATGCAACATAAATGCCGCTTTTGGCCCGTATGGTTGCTTTACTGTAATGCTATGATAATGCTTCATTAATGCTATTTTGCATTCGAAATGCTTGTTACAGGCTTCAAGCATTTTAATGGCATTTAAAATCCAACTTTACAACCGATAGCATTCCAGATGCTGATAATGCTTGAAGCATCTGAAATACCGATTTAGGGATGATTTATTGCATACGCTAATGCACATTGGTTACCTGGGAAGTCATCTACTCCAAATTTAGTAAATCATGTTGGCATTGTCGAGCTGACAAATCAACAACATCCATCTGATTCATCGATTTCATTCATTTCTCACAATGTTGGGTTGATGAAAGTTACTTAATTTTAAGTAACTCCGCTTTTGACGTACGAATCAACTTTAGGTAGAGATTCACCCTTAGAAATAATGTAAATAACATGAGCTCTCGAGTAACTCATTTAAGGGCCTAAAAGCCATTTGTAAACAATGACTTTAAATATCGATTTCTCTTAAATCTTAAATCACTCTCGTGAAATGAAAACAGCATTTGGTAGAAGAATGTTAGTTCTACCATATGGGGTAGCTGAATATAGTGGGATTCTCGTTGTTCCTGAGATATCAACGTTTAAAGTCATTGTTTACAAATGGCTTTTAGGCCCTAATCATGAATTACTCGAGAGCTGTAAGGTTTCTTTTTATAAATTCATTTATTTTTTCGAATCAATTTCACACAGCCAAATTTTCTAGTTTTATATACATCAGTTATCTTAAAACTTAAGTTTTTTTTAATAGTTCATCAGTTTTATTGGTCCATATTTAACAAAATTTTTAGTTGAATTGATTCCTATTTTGTACCGGTATAACAACGTTTTTTTTGCGTGCTGGTGCTATTTTGTTTGTGGAAGCAAACAAATCCCAGAAAAATACGCTAGATTTCATTGTCTACATATGTTACTTTTGACCTTTTGATCATTTTGTCTTAGATAGTAGGTACTACAAAGAACAGGGCGAAGCAGACAATGGTATTACTTTTGGTCTATAGTCTATACATACATAAAAAGAATGTTTTTTTTTTTCATTTCAAACCATCGAGAATCTTCCTAGGGAGGAGAGCTTTAAGTTATGAGAAGCTTATGAGCTACGTGTAGGCTAGCTACGTGTGAGCTATCAGATTTATCACCACTCGGTGTCTTCTTCTTTTTCAAGTTGGATTCCTCAATATGAGTATCATTTTTTATCATTAAATTTCCTCAACGAGGCCAAGGTGAATTTAATGCTTCCAGAAAATAGACCACCTGAAGTATTAAATTCACCTTGAACGAGCCTGCACGCTAAGATAGGATTACCGAAAGTATCGAGAACATTTACACGCTAAGATAAGATTACCGAAAATACGGTTTTAATTTTACCGAAAATTAGGTTTTGGTAGCAAAACCTAAAGTATCAGTATAATTTACCGAAACAAAACGTTTGATTTTACTTATTTTTTCAGTAAAGTGGATTTACAGATTTTACCGTTATATTTTACCTAATTTTGGTTTAAAATTCTCTCATTGAGCTGCAAGCACTTTCGGTAAAAATTACCGTACAAAAATAGGTAATTATTAATGTTTTTCCAGGTTTTCCAGTAATACCGAAAATTCGGTAATCCATGTTTACCGATAATTTCAGTATGTGCACTTTTGTGCGGTTTTCGATATTTTCTACCCAATTTTTCGTTTTCTTGTCTTAGCGTGTACATTTCTGTTGAAATATATCTCTATAAGAGCATCTCCAGGAGTGTTGTAGTTCTAGATTCATTTTATATGTCAGTTATAAATTTTTCTCTTGGGAAAATATATAACAAACATACCCTCTCTTCAGCAGCAGTTCAAAATGTTGTTCTAAACCTAAAGACTTGAATGTGTGTGTATAATTGATGATAAATATATTTTAATTTTTCTCGAAATAGGAAAAGACATTGAAAATGACTGACGAATGGTGCGAATTTATCACCAGAGATTTTTGAAGATACGACGGATTTGGATTTAACTTTTCAGCTGGTTTAGGGCAGGTATATGAAAATTTTCTGTTAAGGTGTAACTTAACTAATTCATCTAAACAGAGAGAACGAATCCTCCATGATGAATTTCTAGAATTTCTATTTCTAGAATCCTCCATAGCTATTGTCTAATTAAATCACTGCCTTCTTCTGAAAGTTGTGTTCTATCGGGGTAGGCATTAAAAATTTGTTTATTGTCACCAACATCTGAAATATAAACTAAAAAAATAATGAAGAAATCTTACTCTTCCACTGGAATATTTCGGACATTTTCTGCTTCGTGATAACAGCACAAGCTACCTAGACGCCGACGTTTGAAGACTGAAACTTAGCTTATGTATCGGCCATATTGGATTTTTGTATCAGGTTTATATAAATTTACATGAGCATGTAAATTTATGGGGATGTCTTTGAAAATTGAGTGTCTTTTGTGAAGATTTTACACCGCGATAAAAAAAATACACAACGGGTGAAAATTAATAAAATAATTGTGTAAATTTGAGAGTTTATGATCTTATTATGTGCATGCATTTAAACTGAAATTTAAAGCAAATAATAGTTTCAAGCGATGGATTTTTAAAATACTCGCCATTTACACGGCATGTAAACTTGATGATTTTTTGCTATGCACAAGCATTATATTATTGCACTTATTCAACCCAAAATCAACATCGGATCGCATCAATTCAACAGTTGTCAAGTAATGAAACGTTAGATGAGCTTAAGAATGTAGTGATGCATTACCAATGCAGTAATGCTACTTTAGCAATGTCTTATGGCATTACAAAAGATATAGCATTAGTTCGATCTTAGTGGGACCCTTTTCAGCTTTAATTCAACTTCAATGATGCACTAGACGTAATACATATGCCCTATATATGCATGCTATTACAGCCTCCTGGTTACTTGGGTACTTTTTACCGAAATTGCTTGCATGCAGTTCAATGAGAGCATTTTTAACCAAATTTAGATGAAATATAACGATAAAATCTGTAAATCCACTTACTGACAAAATAAATAAAATCAAACGTTTTGTTTCGGTAAATTATACCGATACTTTAGGTTTTGCTACCAAAACCTAATTTTCGGTAAAATGAAAACCTTATTTTTGGTAATCTTATCTTAGCGTGTAGACACTACCACAATGACAAAGAATATATAACTTGGATGAAACGCGTTTCAAATTTGAACAAAAATAGAACAACGTAGTATTCCAGTTTTAAATTTTAACATGAAACTGTTCGAAATTATCCAACTAGAACGCCTTGCTGAAGTTGCCTGTGTTATAAATCCAGTTCTATTTTGTAACGACCATACACTCCTGGAGATGCCCTAATGAAATATTATGGTTTCAGCTGAAAACCGAATTTATCGACTAGCGACAATCGATTTTACTCTCATTCTGTACGTTATACCTAATGTCGGAAATAGTGCGCTGTATAGCGAATCAGATGCGCCGTACAGCGCCCTACTTCCGACATTAGGTATAACGTACAGAACGAGAGTAAAATCTATTGTCACCAGTCGATAAATTCGATTTTCAACTGAAACCATAATATTTCTAGTGGAACCCTACACGGAGAAAACAAATACACTACAAAGCATATTATCGTTTCAGTTGAAAACCGAATTTATCGACTAGCGACAATCGATTTGACTGTCGATCGATACGTTGAAGCTAATGTCGGAAGTAGGGTGCTGTATAGCGCATCAGATGCACCATACAGCGCACTACTGCCGACATAAGGTATAACGTACAGAATGATTGTAAAATGGTTTTCAACTGAAACCATAATAAATTCTATGCTAAAACCATATTCGATCTATCCAGTCATTGGAATGCATAAACCATATTTATACATTGATAAGAATAAATGAAATATATGCATTCCAATGCATTAATTAAATTAATGCATTCCAACGCATACTTTAACAATATGCATTGCAATGCATATTTGTATAAAAATATGCATTCCAATGCATACATCAAATTTATTTATTCATCAAATTCGTAGATTACCAAGGAAGCAAAGGAATTGTTAAAACACATAATACGTTAACTTGAACTTAATAAGTAATGTTTATTGCCCCACGTCATTTGTCTAGAAACTCATTTGCACAAAGTGAAAATATCTGTTTCTCTGTCAGATGAAAATCATCATTCTTGACTGCTTCCATACGAGGATTGCTTCAAGTCTGTCAAATGGAACCAAACAATATTGCTGTATAATTGAAAATTGAATTTTCAACTTGATCGTCGAGTCGGGTGGTCTACTCACCTTCTCGACAGTTCCCATTACGACTGTGGGAAATTTAGTTGATAGTTCTTGACACACGAGGCAACGAATGCGCCGTAGTGTCTACCATTCCGTCGTTTCCATAGCACTCAACCAAATAATCTAATGAATTTCATAAGGTTCAAATTTGATTGAACACACATATCAACAAGTGTTGATATATACTAGTAGGTAAGACACTGGACCCATAACCTGAACGTTCAAGGTTCAAATCCAGGTTGCTGCATATTTGTATTTTTTGCAACATCATTATATTTCATAAGATAAATTTATGAAATTCTTACTGAATTCTTTTAGCAAATAATCATAATATCTCAATCTCAAGCTCAAATCTGTTTACTGAAACGGAAAAGTAGAGAATCGAAAAGATATGTAGCAATATACACCTGAAAAGGTCTAAAATTTTTTTTGGAATTTGTAAGGTTTCCACGCAAACTAATGGGAACTTAATTTCGGAAGAATGTTCCGCTCGATTATTCCGTAAGTGAAGGTGACATTTCATTCCATGCAGATTAATTTTCTAAATTCCGCTTGGTAATATTGAACAAAATTCGGTAACCTCTCTACTTTTTAAGTCGATACTGGCCTAGAGAAGGGAAAAGCGTTTATAATTATGTTGTTTTGAGGCTCTAGGAGTAGACAGTAATTTTTTGCTAGAACAAAGTTGTTATGAGAAAGTATTAATAGTTCCGTTAGCGCACGGCAGGCGGTGAAAATTGAATAGAAGTAGTTTGAAATTGAGCGGAGGGCATTGTCAGGTAGTATTTCGAAACAGACACACAATCTTTTGCCAAGCATCCCTATGCGGAGTAGGTGCCAGTCAAGGTGGTGCATTAGTTCATGCCTTGACCTAAAATTAAGTTCATTTCACCCAACTCTAGAGTTCCGTGCGGGAAGCCAAATTTGAGTGTATGCCATAGTTCTTAAATTAGAATAATGTATCCAAAGTTTATGGTCGGTAAATATATCCTAATGCAATAAAGCTTGTAAAAATAAAAAAATGAGCACTTTTCCGCACGGTTATTTAGCAAATGTTATACAACATTTAAAATAAAGTACCTTCCTCGTGATGATAGAATAAAAACATAAATTTTCTTGATAATTTTATTAATTTTGGTCATTTCTTAATTTTTGCAATTTTTAACAATAACGGCTAGTTTAGTACCGTAAAATGTTTATTAGTTTTCTGTATTTAAATCTGGTATACGTCAAATAATAAAAGTATGCAAACGACTTCCATTTTTACTCAAAAATGAGTTGTCAAGGAAGTACTTACCCATTGAGTAATCTTTACCTAATGTGCAGAATCAAATTTACCCATCTCTCCAGTTCAACAACAGTACTCAATTTTAAGTTTAAAAATACTCAATTTTAGGTACTTTGTTCCTTCCGTGCAGCAAACAAAACAACAACAAAGATACTAGTACCGAAAGGTACAGAAAAGCGCAAGAATGCTTGGCAAGGTGCAGACTGCAAGGTGAACTTCGGATCTAGAGGTTCTACAACAGTAAGCCAATTTCAAATCGCTAGTTGCATATTGATTGTTGTTAATACTCCTTTTACCCATGGGTGGACTTTTGGCATTTGAACCAAAATTCTGGTAATAATTTGCCAAGGTTATCTCGCTAACCGACATTGAGATGGACATAATGCATATAGTTATAAAATAGTCTAATAATACAATTTAATGTAGAATCCACGTCAATCCCTCCAAAACTACGACTGAGGGACCTGGTAAAAATAAGAGTCCGTAGATACATTTCGTGGCTTCTGACTTTCACTGATGTCCAAGCTCATCGATTTAGCACTCAAGGCAAACAATGCATTTGGAAGACAATGTGGCAGATCAACAGACAATCAATGGAATCACCGGAAGATTTGATGAGGTACCTCCTGCTATGATAGGAAAATACTGTGCATTTAGTAAATTTAGTATACACAACGAACTTATAAGACTTCTCCTTATGTTTGCGATAATTTAATGTTTAATATCAATAGTTTCCAATATTGGAATCGACGCAAAGTAAATTTCTGATCGATTGATACAAAACTTTTGGAAATCGTTCGTGAAATGGTCGTGATTTATTAACATTCAAAATCTAACCATAATCCGTGATGCTCCAACTTTTCGCTCTCACAACTTGTACCCCAATATTGAAAACACAGATGTAGCCCCAAAAAATGCAATTGATAAAAGTTAATAACTTATGTTGTTTTGAGTAATAAATAATTCTCTATATTTTGTTGTTCTACCAACAGGTCAAGCACGAGATCGAGCACACCGCAGGCGAAAAACGAATCATCTACAGTAAGCACTAAGCAGCGAAGAAGAGCAGCTGTGATGCATACCCGAATACCAAGCGTATCTAGAAGGAAAAGTTTCCGGAAACAGACAAAATCAGCGTTAGAATGACACAAAATCATAATCAAAATACTACTAGAAGATAGTAGCGTTTGCTTCTGAATTATTGTACAGGTTGTGTTCCTAGATTAGTTTTTAAATTTTTCACACCAAAACTTTAACCTCTTTGTTTCCGTTGTGAAGTATTTGAGTTCATAGTTGCATAAACAAACAAGCTTACTAAATGAAAAGAGATTCAGGGCGCGTATAAAAGCGAAAACTAAAAACAACACCGAGTGTTCTACGCGCGGATGTTGATTGGTCAGTCAGGCATTCATGAGAGGGAAACATGTATTTTCTGAAAATGGCACAGAACTTTAAAAAAGTTTTCACACGTTGTGGTATATTGTTATTTAGAAAAGTATACATATATTATGGTAACATATAAATCAAAGAAAGAAACAGCACACATTACTTCAAAATGAACTAATACATATCAATCAATGTCCTTATTGTCCTTGCCGATAATTATACATACATATATAGTGAACGAAAGCATTTCTTTAAAGAGATATATAAAAATTGTAAAATGATAAGATAAAAGATTTAAAAATCCGGGCGAGTAAAATTTCACGCATAACTTTACCAAACAAACAACTCCCTCCACCTTTAACATGTTTATTATGATAACGACAACAGCAACACTGAAGAAGTAAATAAGTTAAAATGTTACCACCAATGAATTTTTGAACAATTACACGAAGCTTCCTTATAAATAATCTTATCCGAAAGTGTTTCAAAACAGAACACACTGAATTATCGATAACAGCTGAAATCTGGCAGGATAGAGGGAGAAAGTGAGAAAAAAGAAAGAAAAATAGGAATAATTCGCTCCTCGGTTCGACAGGTTCTGGTAAGCTTGCCTCGTGAAAACCTTTTACCGAATTCCTGGTGTTTTGTTGATTTAATTGAAATGTGTGGCTTTGCGATCATCAGGCCTATTATTGTTTTAATTTAATTTGATGAAGGGCTACTTTCTTCTTCTCATTTGAAACCAGGTTTAACCATTTAGTTAAACTTGGATCAAAATTATGTGACTTAGGGGTTTCAACTTAGGGTCCATTTCTTTATTATGTTTAAGCCCTTCCTCAAGATTGAAAATATGGGTAAGCATGGTTTTAAATTGTAGCTGGTATATAGCAAATGGTCCTTAGGCATTCAACATACAGCCCTGTCAAAATCATAATGGTTCGCTTATAGACAGTTATGCAATAAATTTACCCATCAACGAATTCCCACACAGTACATTTTCATCATGCCTGTATGTGAAAATGCAACGTCGACTTCATGTTGTGAAGCAATTCGAAACACAAGTGCAATTTTTAAAGTGCATTAAATTCTCCGCAAACGCTAAGGTGTACTTCAGCTAATATTAAATTTCAACGATATAAGGCCTACTTCATACGAAGCATTACCGATGGCAGCTAATGTTTAATGGCCTCTCTAGACATCATTTGATTGCACCACCAAATTCCGGCTCCTTGGACGAATCGAACCGACGGAAACCACACATCTACGATCAATTGACAAATTAAAAATTGTTCAAATTGTTTTGTACTATTTTGGCCACGATGAAAATTTCTAATCGAAACAACATCAAAACTATTCAATATTTTTGTCCGCAAAATACTGATTAATAACCAAAAAAAAAGAAAGAGTCACTGATATTATACTGATATAATCGGTTCTTATGCAAAGAAACATATCGTTATATTACAAAGGTAAAGACAAAAATTAACTTAGGATAATAGTGATTACCAAATAATTTTAGGTCCTGAAACACTTAAATAGAAGATATCATACTGGCAGAGGCATTTACTTATCATGTGTTATATATTAAAATAGTATAACTGACATAGGGAGATTCTTCAATACAATGAATCTAAAAGAGATGCCCTGAAGAAGTTATGGTTGAATATCACAACGGCAATCTACAAGGCATGTAACTAGTATTCTTAATTACAAGATTTTCCAAAAAGCGAAAAACTCTTGACTTAAATCAAAATGCTCGAAACAAAACAAAACCAGCAAAAGGCAGAAACAATCAATTCAATCTCGTACATATTGTGAACTGAAAAAAGTAATCCAAGTCACAGAGCAAACAAACAAACACAGAGACTCAAATGGAGTGAAAGAGCCACCAGAAAGAGTAACAAATATTTCCATTCGACGAAATCAAAATTAATGAAATGAAGGTTCAAACCAACAGCGAAAGCCTTTCGCTCTGACAGTAACACACTCTGAAACAGAAATAATTGCACGAAAACTTCGTCGAGCAACCATCAATCGTCCAACATTCTGGAAATGTCAAGAAAGTTACCAACGATCAAACAATGAGTCCATAAAACTTTCTAGAATGTTGCTCGATGGCAACACAGACACACCAACAAGAACACTCTGACACCAACACACACTGGAATAATGACTATGAAAACAACCAAACCTTGCACCTGAGGCCCATGCATTGGTGACAGATTACGAGTTCTGCAATTGCAAAACAAAACTCCCATTGGTTTTTCGTTCGGTCTCACTGAACAAAAATCATGATTAAATGGAAATGAAAACATATCAAATCTCTCAGAATGGTGCCACAGATAGTACGTAATGCATAATGCTATCCCTTTTCACTACGAATTAAACAAACACATAAAAGCAAAGGTTATGTTGGAAAACGACGCGCAAATGAGAAATCAATCAGTGAACTACTTTTCTATCATACATACACAACTCAAATTCATTCACGCAGACGCAAACAATCGACTAACAGCATGAACACACGCATACATGTACACTTGCTTTCTTTCCAAATGCCATTTATTCTCGTTCTACAAATTACTCGTGTAAACATTCCAGTTTTAGATTTACTCACATCAGCCATTTAACAAGCGCTAAAGGACGGTGCCATCAGGTTCCGTTGGTGTAATTTACACTAGTTTTCTCTTATGTACAAACTGATAAAAAATGAAAAATAAAGATCAATATTAACCGGCAGTCTGTAAAATCAGAGGAATGGAAGACAGAAAAACAGAAAATATATGTGTATATCTCTCAAAACTAAAACGTTGGAAACTCCGGTAAACGATTAATCCACTCAATGTATCACAACATCCATATGACAATGATTTGGTTATATCACCCGTCTATGTTCAAATCGTCCAAACAAAAAGCACAAAATCAATAGATCATTGCACGGAATGTGTTAACCTCACTTTCTAGTCACTGAAGGGGGCTTGTTTACAAGGTGTGGATTCGAAATTTCAAAAAAAAATCATTATCTTTTTCAGAATTCTGTACGATTAGATTCATGAAATGATGTATAAATCAGCAAAGGTGTCTGTTTTCGGGCTATTCAACTTCAATCGTAATAAGTTTAGAGCTCATAATCTCAAAATGATCTCAACGGAAATGTATTGATGACGCTATCGTTCAACGATCTATAAACCCACTCAAGGATTATCATCTTTAGCATCTTTTTCGCAGTAACAAACGTCAGACGGGCATTATACAAATAAAAATTGACCATATTCTTTTAACAATTCTGGATCAACAATAGAAAAGGGCCCATCAACATTTGTAAACAAACACTTCTGAGCCCGTTTTCTCGCAAGCCGCTGGCTACACACGCAAACCTACAAAATCATCGTGTAGATGAAACTTTCCCCTACATGATGATGGTATTGGTTTGCGTGGGTGGCATACGCTTTGCGAGGAAATAGGCTCAGAAGTGTTTGTTTACAAATGTTGATAGGCCCTTTTCTATTGTTGCTCCAGAATTGACAACCTACCGATCAAGTAGGGATTTATGTTGTCTTTGGCAGGTATAGCACAAACAAGTTCACATAACCGACACATCTCTTAGGTACAACGAACACAAAACACCACACACATTTTAGGTATAGCCACTAGATTCATAGTCTGGCGGATACAACAACGGGAGCCAATTTGAACTGTCAGTTGTCGAGCATATCACGAGTAATTCATGTTAAGGGCCTAAAAGCCATTTGTAAACAATGACTTTAAACGTTGATTTCTCACGAACTACGAGAATCCCATTATATCTTGCTACTCCATATGGTAGAACTAACATTCTTCTACCAAATGCTGCTTTAATTTCACGAGATTGATTTAAGATTCAAGAGAAATCGATATTTAAAGTCATTGTTGACAAATGGAATTCAGGCCTTTATCATGAATTACTCGAGATATGCTCGATTGGCTCCGCCAACTGACAGTTCAAATTGGCTCCCGTCGTTGTATCCGCCAGACTATGAATCTAGTGACTATAATTTTAGGTACCAAAAATCTACTATAATACTAGACCTACTTCACCGTTCTATCATAGACTAACTCTAAGACCAGTAGGTCCCATACAAAAACGATTTTTTTCTTGGCTCAGTCAGTACTAGAACATCGTCCCAAGCTCGGTCCCAAGCTCAATAATGCACCCCTTATAATGAACTCACATGAACACACTCTCAAATACTCTGTCAAAATAACACAGCAAATCAAAACAAAGGCGCAAGTATGTATAACAAGGTGCTGGCTTCAAGGTGTAATTCGGACCAAGGGGTTCTACAACAGTGAACCAATTTCAAATCGCTAGTTACATATTGATTGTTGGTTCTATTCCATGGTTAAAGTCCCCCCTTAAAACTATAGACACTCAAGTAATAGACCGGACAACGTGCCGCCATGTTGTATCCAAAACGAACATTTCCTCGCATTTTCCATACGATTTGACAGTTGTTTTGGATACATCAACTGTGCCAGGCTAACGTTGTCCGGTCTATTACTTGAGTGTCTATACACGCAAAAAAAAGCCGCAGTAGAAACTACCATTTCGAGGGTTAAATTGAGCGCAATCACCAAAAATTTTCAGCTGACAATAAATGCGTTTGATTTTACCATGCCTGCGATTAGATCAACCATGGTGCGGTTGATATCAATATGAGGTCGGTCAAATATACCACAAATGTTGAAGGTTTTACCATAAACGTAGTAAATTGGACTGAAATTTTATGGTAGTTTTAAAGATAGGCATAGTCGGTTGAAATGGTAGTTTTAACTACAAGAATTTTTTCTGTGTACTTAAAACAACACAAAAAACACGTTTTCTTCCAGTCGAGCTCTGAAAAAAAATAAAATATACACATTAAGAAAATAATACCGAGCTCGGTTGAATTTCAACCAAGTTTTTATCTGCTGAACGCTTGGTAGTCTGTACGGTTCAAAATGGAACAACTGGGTTGAGAAAGTAAACATTTAAAACTTTCTCACAATCTGTCAAATTTTCCGCAAAACCTGGGGGTGCGACACATATGATATCTATCCAGATTTAAGATGATCGAAAAATCCCACGCTAGCGAAAGCTCTGATAAATTTTGTTTCAGCTGGTGAGTCTTAATCTATCAACTTGCATCGTGCTGCATCTTATTGCAGTAAATCTTTAAAATCTTCATCAAAATCTTCAAAATCTTCTTTCTATCTACTAAAGGGTGTATTCGATAAAAATGGCACACACATATATACTCATCAAAATTAAATTGATTATCGGATTTTCTTGAAATTTTCAGGGAATGAAGAACTACTAATGAGTTTTGATTTACAACATTTGTTTTATTAAATTTCGTCTCCCATCCCGAATGCCCGCACCTTCCTTTTCACTCCACCCATCAAATTTTGTACAACCGGTTTTCTCAGTGTTTTTGTTGTTTTTACCCAAATTTTCTTCAATTCTAGCTTTGTTTTTATAGTTTTGGGATGTTTGCGATGTTCCGTTTTCATAATTGCCCAGAATTTTTCAATTGGACGAAGTTCCGGTGAATTTGGTGGGTTCATATCCTTTGGCACAAAATTGACTCCGTTGGCTCGGTACCACTCCAATACGTTTCGAGCGTAGTGGCAGGATGCTAGATCAGGCCAAAACAGAGTTGATCCTTTGTGCTTCTTATTATGGTTTCAGTTAAAAACCGAATTTATCGACTAGCGACAATCGATTTTACTCTCGTTCTGTACGTTATACCTAATGTCGGAAGTAGTGCGCTATGTGGCGCATCAGATGCGCCGTACAGCGCACTACTTCCGACATTAGGTATTACGTACAGAACCAGAGTAAAATCGATTGTTGCTAGTCGATAAATTCGATTTTCAACTGCAATCATAATAATGAATGGCAAGAGACGCTTCTTAAGGCACTCTTCCGTGTAAATCGCACCGTTTATTGTTCCGGAAGTGATGAAGGGAGCACTTATTTCACCACATCCGCAAATCGCCTGCCAGATGAGAAACTTCTTTGCAAATTTCGATAGTTTCTGCTTTCGAACATCCTCCGGAACATCGAACTTCGACTTGGCAACGAAATATTCTTGCCCAGGAAGTTGACGGAAGTCGGCCTTGACGTATGTTTCGTCATCCATCACGATGCAACCGGATTTGGTGAGCAGCTTCGTGTAAAGTTTCCGGGCGCGGGTTTTCGCAGTGATGTTTTATATTTCATTCCGGTTTGGGGCTTTTTGCACTTTGTAAACATGTAACCCAGCACGCTTCATGGTTTTCTGCACAAAACCGACTGACACCTTAGACTTTTTAGCGACATCTCGAATTGACATGTTTGGACGGTTCTTGAATTGTTGTACGACTTTCCTGGCCATTTTACTGTCCATTGGACCACTTTTACGACCACTCCCTTCCTTCCTTTGGACACTCAGACGCTCCTTGAAGGTTCTTATTACACGAGACACAGTTTTATTTGCAATTCCAAGCCTTTTCGCAATCCACCGGTGAGACGCCCCTGGATTTTGATTGTGAGTGCACAAAATTTTCTCACGGACAATTTCTTGTTTTGACGACATGACTAGAACTACTGAATGTATAACCAGGGATGCCAGATACTTTTTTTAAATGTCTGTATCAATCTTTCAAAATGTCTGTATTTGTCTGTATTAGGGTTTTAAAGTGCTTCAATGGAAAAAAAAGTTGCAATTCGCTACACATAATTTTTTGCAATGCGATTAACAAATGAAAGATATAACCACTATGTGTGGCAACACGTACTTTTAATTTGTCACATAAACAATATATGTGTTTCTCAGAGGGTTCTGTTTATGTGTGAACATATTAGAATTATTTTGAATTTTCTATGGAGTTTCACAAATATATATGTGTGGAATATTTCCCGTGAACGAGTAGATTATGAGATACGTGAGATTGTTTTGTAAATATCGAATTAACAAATATCTAACGCAGAAGAGATTGCAATTTGAAGTTTTATATTTGAATTTCAGCTTTCCTTTCACTGTCATACCTTTACCAAAATCACTGTCGTTTTTCAATTCTGCTGATAGGTAGAAGCTGAATCCTGTAAATATGAGCAAAGTAAAATATTGTTAGATTTTCCGTTTTGAAAATTTCAAGGTAAATCATCAATTATTATCATTCATAAATTTAAAACAACATATCACCTTCACTTCGCTTCTGCAAAGTTCATTAAATCCAAAGGCTCGTGAAACTTAAGTTTTGTTATACATTTCACTTGTAAACAGACGTTTTACATTAGTGGAAATTTCAACCAATCCGTTGTGCTTTTTGTGCGACCTAACGTACTCTTTAGCCGACAAGATGCCTTTCATGGTTGATGTTGCAGTGCGATGGCGAGCTTTGGTTTTATTTATATTGTAAATTGAAAAAAATCGCTCGACAGCTGCCGACGAATGTGGTAAAGCCAATAAAGCTGGAATGAACTGTCGTAGATACGGAAAGGCCCAGTCGCCACTACACCGACGTAAGGTTAAGCACTTCAAGCTAAACAATGCATTAGGTCCTAAGTAACATTGAGAGATTTTCTTCGTCGACTTTCTCTTTGGTTAATAGCTTGTCTATTGAACGATTTGCTGATGTTGTCGACGTATTGAATCTTTAATCACAGTTTATACTACCGTAATGTATGTTTAAAATACTTGAAAATGTTTTTATATAGCCGTAGGAACGCAAAGAGAAAGTCGACGAAGAGAATCTCTCAATGCTACTTAGGACCTAATGCATTGTTTAGCTTGACTTGTTCCAAAATTCTTCGCCATGCAGATTTTCTGGAAAATCCGCCACTGAAAATCTCAATTCCCGGAACTCGTCGTCGATTAGTTGAACCGATGATTCATCGATTATGTTTGTAAATCGTTTTATAAGTGGAAAAATTGTTGGATGGGCCTTTGCTCTTATGTTGTCAGGATCAATTAAAGCTAAATCGTTTAGGGTATCGTCGGTAAGATTAATTCTTTTTTTTATTTGATTACAGCAGCATATGTAAAAATTCATCATGTTCAGTCGAAATTGGTACAAGTCCTCCTTACTTAACTTTTCACTTTTTGTATATTCTTCGATCAAGGCCGCCACTTCGACACATACGTACAGTTTTTCCAGCTCGCAGAAGTTATTAGGGATCACATTCACAAGACAAGGGTTCGTCAATTCTTTTAAATATTTTGGTTTCAAGAAACAATCCAATATCGAAAACATCAATTTACTAGTTTCTGTTTTCAGTTTATAAACCATTGGCTTTTCAGATTGGAAAAGTTGATTTAACCGATTGATTTTCGGCAAGATGTGGTTAAGTGCGGCCAAGTACAGGTGGTTTGATGGATCGCTGAGATGCTCGTAAACTTTCTTCATTTTTTCATCCTGCTTTGCGTCTACTGATGTATCTGCGTCTACTGATTAGCCACCAATATTTTGTTTTAACAATAAATTAAACATTTGAGTTAAACGATAAATGTGGTTGTTATAAATCAAATATTATTTAAATTCAATCGCTGTGATTACTAAGAAAAAAATATTGGTTTGATTTGAATGGAATTTTGAATTGATTTAACTTTTTTATGAATTGAAACCATTGAAACAAACAGAAAGCTTGCATTGAATACCAACAAAAAATTTTGTTGATTCAAAGTAGAGTGGTTTCTTAGGGTGAAAAAATACTTTGTTCAAGCAATAAATTAACCATTTGAGTTAAATAGTACGTTCGCGCTACTGCTTATATTACGTGATATAGAGTATCTTGAAATCAACAACTATACATCTAGTTTTCACTGGAAATAATGAACAAGTCATTTGATATCAAGATACTCTATATCACATAAGCTGTAGTGTGAACGTGCTATAAAAATAAATGTGATTGTTCTGAAATACACAACGGTGATTCCTTTAAATAATTTGATTGGTTTGATTTGAATTGAATGTTTAAATGATTTGGAACTTATTTATGAATTGAAACAAATAGAAACTTTGTGTTGAATATACCATCCTACACACTTAAATTCGATTTTGCTGTTCGGTAAAAAAAATGACGAAATATTTCGGTAAACATCAAATATCACCGATTTTTCGGTAAACATAAATAATTTTACCGTAATTTTGTAACACTTTACCGAACGATCTGTTATGTTGTATTTTATGTACCGTACTCGGTAGAAAAAAATACAATTCTTACGGTAAAAACAAACAATCACTGACTACGGTAAACACTTTACCGAACAAACCTTAAAATAATCTCTGAATTACCGAAGCCCGGTAAAGTATTATTAACTGTCAAACGTGAAGTCTCGTGGTTCCAGTGATCAGTTTGAAAGTGTTCATTGAAAAGTTTTCATTTCGTAGCTGAAACCCAAAATTAACAGTGATGGAGCAGGTATACCAGCAGCAGCAGGAGCAGGATTCTCAACCCATCGAGATTTTCCGTAAGGTTTCATTTAACTATTCGTACCCCTAATTGTTTACAGGTTCCTCCGGTGCTAATATGCTTTTACTGCCGGGAACATGTATCCGGATATGTTTCCGGACTACACCACCATATCAACCATCAAAAAAGGACACTTTATCTATCCACAGGTTGAAGACAACTTCACTGACTAGCATCCGACGCAGCCAACATTCATCGTTCGAGGCCCTTTCTTATCGTGTTCCGTTAATTGCGCCATATGTTGGAAAGACCTCACAATCCCGGTTGGAATCGGGCTGCCGGCAGCATTTGAAAAATTGATTCATGCGTTTTATGTTTTCGATGCAAAGCCTGTTCCATCGGAGAAATCATTTTTCTTGTTATTTGGTGCCATACTGGGTATCGAGACACTCGCAACAACGGCAACGAAATTGTTGCATGCACTGCCTTGATTTTTTTGTAGATATTTTTAGTACCTAATTTGAATTTTAGTTTTATATTTGGATAAATATATATAATTTTTTTTTCTTTAAAATGGCGGCTTCTAGCCTCTTGGCCTAGTTAATAACATCCGAAAATTTTGATGTTTAACG
Organism: Aedes japonicus; assembly: GCA_034211315.2. Taxonomy (NCBI): domain Eukaryota; kingdom Metazoa; phylum Arthropoda; class Insecta; order Diptera; family Culicidae; genus Aedes; species Aedes japonicus. The sequence goes on from JASCZW010003107.1 coordinate 68,786, forward strand.
ATAAAAAAAAATACCGAAACGGTTCGGTGCCAAACTACACAAATTACCGAACTGTACGGTAGTTTTTGACAGATCATCAAATCTCCCGTTACCGAACTGTCCGGTATTTTTTGACAGTTCATCAAAAAAATCGAGTACCGAACTTTCGGTAATTGAATAGAATTACCGAACGTTCAGCTGTTGAAAGTTCGGTAAAAAATTACCGAATACTGTAAAATTTTCTAAGTGTGTAGATACCAACAACATATTTTGTTGATTTAAAGCACAGTGATTTCTTTGCGGGAAGTTTTCGTCGGTGTGCCACCAACGACTGCTAGCCAAATGGAGAAGACGAAACCAGGAGATCCCCTGCCGGTGCGACCTCCCAAGGAAGCATCCGAAAATCACGATAATAAAAATATATATCTCAATTCATCAAATGTTAGATACGTCTATTTGAAAATTTATGCTTGAATGTATTATAATTTTGAGTGGTTTCGCTTCACTGTGTAAACATAAAACGATGATGAGATCGCCTGCTATTACTCACTTACGCAACGAGTCTTTTTAAATTTGTGTGCTCCATTTATTTTATCAAGTTTTGAATTCTGGTAAACATGAACTCAAAAAAAGTTTTCCAACGGCTTTTGCGGACGCCGAAACCGGATCGAAAACGGGATCTCCTTTCCGACCGAGAGTACCATGAGTTAGCGTAAGTATTCACTTAGTTTGGTAAATTATCGTTCAATAACAAAACTCTTTAAATTATGTTTCTTATAGCGCTATTTCGTTCGAGGACTATCAGCGTAACAATTTCAACAGCGCCCAACTGCAACAGCTCTCGGCAGCGGAGACCGCTCAGCTGGAGACTTATTATCAACTGCTGGAAAGTAAGTTTGTTGTTTCGAGAATTGGTCTCTTTTTATAACAACTTGTTCAATTTTTAGGAAAGTCGGAGCGCACACAGAAGCGAATTCGAGATAAACGTCAGAAAAAGATTGTTCCGCCGGTTGTGATACGTTACGTACCAGCTCCGACGACATTGGAACAGGGAGGTTTAACATTGTCTCTAACTCCCGATCCAGATCCAGAAATTGCACGAGAAGATGACAATTATCCCAGACAAGTGTTTGACGATATTGAGAAAAGACTTTCCGATCCGCCGACTCAGCAACAACTGCCACATCCCCGAAGACTGACAGATGAAATTGAGCGGGCTGTAGACGAGTTGAATGAGTCCCTGGATATGATCGATCTGTCTAAGGCACTGCCACCTAAAGAACTCCTCCTCGAAGAATCAGTTGTGAGAGAGCCTCTAGTTCACGAAAGCATTGAAGAATTGGATCTAGGCCCTCCGGGAGACGCAGGAGCTTTTCTAGGAGTCGATCGCCCCATGCCGCTTAATGATAGTGAAGTTTTAAGTCAATTGCTGCTAGAATTCCCTAGCCTCCGTCGACCGGCCGTTGGCGGGAGGTTTGAAGAACTAGATGAGATGGCATCGACAGAAATAGAGCTTATGCCACCTCCTCCATGGACTGGGATAAGTTATTCGACCCCTATAGCAGGGGTTCCTACTAGTGCTATTCAGAGAGCTCCCGGTCGCTTCGAACGATTATATAACACAGATCTCAGTGCAATCAAAGGTCCGACACCGACGGACATAGTAGCGGTCCGTACAGAAGATGGTTCTGCAATACAGGTATGAGATTAATATTAAATGATGATAAAGGCACCAAAACCGATTATTTGCAGGTTGAGCATATCGACGCAGAAAAAGCTTGTACAGAGAAGGATGTTCCCGTACAAAAAGAAAATGGATCTAGCGAACCAGTAGAACAAATATCTGAACCCATTCAAATCACTGCTTCAGAGCCAATTACATCAACGGAACTAGCACAGCCAGAGATACGCGATGTAGTTGTCCTTGCTCCAGTTTCAGCAACCACAGAATCTTCGTCGTCCGTGGAACAACCTGTGAAACAGCCTCGCAACGTTCGAAAATCTCACAAGAAGGTTCCCACTTACGGTGAAAGTTCTGTCGTGGTACGAATGAAGCAAAGAACAAATTTTGAATTCGACTGCGGGTGGCGTGACCTCGGAGAATCTGATCCGATTAGGTTGCTGATTCAATGGATTATAGAATTTCCCAGGGATAATGCATTGCCACTTGCACGTCAATCATTTCCGGTGGATATTGAAGGGCATCCGGTTTTGCGGGATATTTCAACCACGCAAGCCGAGATCAGCTCAATTCGCGAACAGAACCAATCACGCCTATTTCCGATCCAAGAGCGTCCGCAGCAAGAGGAGCTTGCTGGGCAACAATTGCAGCACGTATCTTTACCGGTCCCCTATGAGGAGGTAGTTGAACATCCAATTTCGGTACCAGTAGTTCCTCCGTGTCCAACTTTGCCGGAAATTTCGCTCGGTGATAGCACACTGGATACCGGGCTTGGGAATCAACAGATGTTCCTGGATGCATCCACAAATCTAACGAATCCGAGTGTCGTAATAACCGACAACGATGGTAGGTTCCACCGCGAGACACCGAGTAATGATAAACCAGAGGTTGAGCAACCCGTTGCAGGCACAAAAGATGCACTGGCTCAACCGGCCGTGATCTCAGGTCGGGATGAACCCAGAGGTCAACATCCAGTAGAAAAGGTCGCAGAAGCCGCTGGGAATATGTCTGCCAACAATGAGGTAAGAGGCTTGGGTTTATGGGAAATTATGTGAAAAGTTTACCAATGCTTCAGTTCGTTTTTGAAGACAGTATTCTCTGGATCGGTCACTACACACGCATCAATATATTGATACGAAGGGGAATTATTGACAACAATATTGAAGGTGCTAGTATAATACGGATGCAACGATGCAATTGTTGACGCGAAATCAAAAAAGTTCGATTCTATGTAACAATATTTTCACTTCTGCTTGATCATAACAGTTAGTGACGGCTAAGATTTGTCTTCAATTGATTGAAGATCAATCGTTCATGCATTGAACAATGATCGATTCATTCTAATAATCGTCTGGTAATATTCGATTAATCGACCGAATTCTGTTTTTTAGCAGCAATAATTCAAATTCCTTACCGATACCCATCAAGTAGAAGGCGAACTGCGGACATTTCGCAAACTGTGAGGCTGGCGATGTGCAGCCATTGGATCAAATAGAATAAAGACAACTTTGCATTAAAAAAATGGACATTTCTAGGGTTTTTTTTTCATTAGGGCGAATCTACAATTGAGAGATTCTCTCTGGGCTCGCTCTCTTTCATTCATAAACCAATCACCTATACGTATTTCATTCTACTATTTGTAGAGTATGCTAGCCAGCACTGTTGTGTTGCGATCTGTACTAAAGAATCCCTCGAAAGTTTTATAATGGCGCTGTAATTAATGAAAGAGCAAGCCCAGAGAGAATCTCTCAATTGTAGATTTGCCCTAATGAAAAAAAAACCCTAGCTTTTTCGGATGGTGATAAAAAACAGCTAAGACAGATAGGGTATGGAACGGCTTAAGCACCCCGGGACCCTATTCCAAGCATGGGGTAAACGTTAACCTACAACGCTCATTTTTTGCAGTATGGTGGTTCACTAGATGGACCATCATACTGCAAAAGATTAGCGTTGTAGGTTAACTTTTACCCCGTGCTTGGAATAGGGTCCCGGGGTGCTTAAGCAGCTCCCTACCCTAATTGCTTTTGATAAATTTCCCATTTAAGGTAATTATTAAGCTAAAAAAATCTACGCCCTTGTGAGCGGCCTTCCGGCAGTTAGCCGGAACATTCGCCATGGCGGATAAAACCATGCGTGTAGGCATGTTTTTGAGTTCTTTCTTCGTTTTATTTATCAATTCCTCCTCAGTTTTCGCGACAAAATTGTTGGAGTAGATCTTACGCTTCAGGTTGGCCCAGAAATTCTCGATGGGACGCAGCTGGGGAACGTTGGGCGGGTTCGCCGCCTTGGGTACTACAACGATACTCAGCCGCTCCTCCAACGATCGCTTCGAGTAGTGGGCCGACGCCAGGTCTAGCCAGAACACCGCCACTTCGCCCTTATGGTATTTCTTGATGAACGACGCAACTTCCGGCAGGCATTTCGTACTATGAATTTCCCCGTTCACGGCCAGTCCGGAGCGAAAGAAGAGCAACTTAGACATCCCCTTATCGCTGATTGTCAGCCACAACAGCACCATCTTAGTCAGCTGCTGCCGCTGCGTCATTGCCTGCAGCTCCGAAACCAGTGGACGCGACTTCCGCTTCCTGACATGTATGTTCATGTTCGCCAGGTACTTTTTCATTGTTTGGCCGGTTGAATCGACCCCCGGCCAAGCGCACGCAGCGATGTAGCCACTTTTCCCTCGGTCTTCCTCTTCAGCATCCTTTGGAGCTTCTTGTCGCTCAGGGTCGTCGGCCGTCCGGAATCGGGCTATCTTTCGATGATCTGATTGTTGTCAAACAGTGCCAAGATTTTGTTGATGCCAGAACGGGCGTGTCCGGCGTCCACAAAGAGCCACACGATGTCCGTTTTCGACGCGGCGGGGTGCCGTTCTTTGAACGCGCACACTTCTGAACGAAGCTGCTTCAATGTTTTTGCCATCACGATTAGAGTTCGACTGATAGAGCTGCTCATGGTCTGCTGACTCATGGGTTACTATGATTGATGCTGCATGGGTTGTTTCGTCAGTGCGGGTCAGGTAAACTATAGACACTCTAGTAATAGACCGGACAACGTGAGGGTGGCACAGTTGATGTATCCAAAACAACTGTCAAATCGTATGGGAAATGCGAGGAAATGTTCGTTTTGGATACAACATGGCGGCACGTTGTCCGGTCTATTACTAGAGTGTCTATAAGGTAAACCCATGAAAAATCGGCAATTTTTCTCCATCTTTTTAATGCAAACGTTACTGCAGAGCCCACATCGGCCTTATGGCTGGCTCACAATTGATAAGTTGCGGATGCGTTTGCCTAAATTTGAAAGTTTTCCTATACACGCTCAAAACAGCCTCTCTTTCATTTGTATCACCGTCCCTTTTTTTCTCACGGAAAAGTTACTCAATTTTCGTAAAAAGTGGAACAACTCAAATTATGAGTCAAATTTACGTCAACGCATCCGCAATGTTTCAATTGTTTGTGACTCTTTAGCCTGATCGGCAAGGTAAGTATGCTTTGAAAGCCTTCTTCACTACGTACGTCAACCATGGATTCAGAATAGACTACCCTGCCGCCGTTAGTTTAGTGAGCAGTTTCACTAATCAATCGTTTTGTTGGTTGAAAATAAAAAAACAAACCGTTGTCCAATGAGGTCTATACAGGTGGAGAAGAAGTGGTTAAATTGAATTTGTGTAATGCAAAATACTGTCGTGAGATGATGCACAGCCTGTTTTTTGTAAACATGCGTGACGTAGATCTCCAAAAACAACCATTTAAAAAAGCAGTAAATCACAAGATGGAATGTTTATTTTCGGTAATTGGTATAGTTTTTAAAAGGTTTCGGCAGAAAAATGGCTCTTTGTGCTCTAAAAGGATGCGGAAAAAAACTTAATTTGCTTTGTTATCATTCGCTTGTTTTTGGATTTCTACGTCACTACCCGAAATCATGGATTGTTTACACATTTTTCGTTACTAATACCGAGAAACACCCTGCTCTTCTCCACCTGTACAGATCTCATTGACCGTTGTCAACCTGAACATTTTGACAGTTGATCTCGTGGTTGAAAACAATAAACAAATCGATTCTATACGTGTAAAGCAGCACGCTAGTGTTTGTGAGATCGCTCGGCGAGAACTTAATAGATCTTGTGGGTACCCAACACACTCTCGCTGTCGTGTTGTGCACACATATTTATATACACTGAAAAGATATTCCGCATGTAGATATTTTCCAATACTAAAATAAATGACTTTTACATGAATATCACGTACAATAAAAAATCTACATGACTAATCATTTACATTTCACTGGAAACATAAGATTCACTTGAATTTGCGAAGCATTTTCCACTTCCTAAACCACGTGAATGTTAAGTCTTGTGGATATTTTCCACTGATTATGTGATTTTTTTCTGGGTGTAGTCATCTTTGGAACGTGAAGAATGTACACTCAAAAAAATTGTCACCTTAAATTTCACGTAACTTTCATATGAAAACATAACCAAATCTTCTTCAGCAAAATAAGGATTTACATGTCAATGAATTGTACTTAAAAAATCAGGTAACGTTTGTGTGATTTTCACGTAGAATGTAGATCTACGTGGAAATCCCTTAGCTCTTACGTGAATTCCAGGTGTTTATTACTGGTTTTGGCATACGATGTCGTACACGGTTACTACAATATACACGGAGAAAAAAGTATTATTCAATCAATAATATTTCATCTAAAATCAACTATACTTTAGCATTGATTTTGCATGTTTGTAACAATCATACATTTCAAGTTGATTTAACTAATGTATGCTTGAATCGACTTCAGTAAAACATGGTTGATTCAACTATACAATGGTTAAGCCGAAAAAACATATTGTTGATATTTTGACAGTCGGCTTATCGTGCCACTAAATTCAACCATGAATATAGTTGAACCAACTCAATAAAAATAGTAGTTTGAATATGCCAAGGGTCAGTTCAATTTTTTTTTCTGAATGAGATTTTCGGTTCTGAAATCCTTTAAAAGAGAATGCAATTAAATTTATCATTTATAATTTTTGATTGTTCCAATAATAAATATGCATAACAATAAAATATCGTGCAGTTTGTAGATCAGCGCCATTCGTTCTGTCAGCTAGTAATTGCGGAGGTAGGAGAGCCTCCACATCTTCACGCTCTATGATGTTAAGAGCTATGTTTCAACTCTCCATAGTCATTTGCTAAAAAATAAACAAGAGTTCTTAGTACAGTGATCGGATTATTACAAAAATACCCACCAAATGAAAACCTCAATTGCTGATGCTGTTGCCTGGAGTGATTTCAGCAATTAAATTAATTCCTTAATATGCATCACAACCTCTGAACTTGAAGGCGAATTGGAAACTACTAGGTTGTTGTTTTTATTTGATTGTATAGTTGATTCAAGCATATACACTGGTTGGAATTATAACATTTTTGTTTTGATTTAACCCTATGACAAATGTGTAAAATGATGACTCTATTAACTATGAAGTATGGTGGATTCAATTCAAAAATTGCTTTGAGCTAAACATATTTTGTGGTTGAAACAAAAGTGTGTCTATTATAGGGATCAACTATCGAAATAGTTATTTCAATCCCTCGTCATTTCTTTCCGTGTACGCTATTATGACTATAAAGTATGCTTTATCGAGGGAAACTGGGACTATGCCAAAAAGGAGTTTATTACTTTTACTCTCTTTTCGTAAACTGACTATACGTCATAATGTGCATACTTTTTACTCCTGTTTTAAAGTGTAAGACACATAAGTTTTACTCCTTTTGAAAAGTATATATGCATACTTTTTACTCCTTTTGAGTACATAAAAGATGTCTCGAGTAATTAATTGAAAAAAAAATAAAATACAAATACCTATCCAGAGGTTTTGCGCAAAAATCAACTCACGTTTTGTTTCATACAGTGTTAAACATTTATAATTACTAACAGCAGCGAATATTTAACTTAGCTGTCAACTTCGCGAATACGTCTGTATTATGCGATATTTCCTCCATTTTCCATACTGCAACAGTCCAAAACAATTCCGGAACTGGTGCTTACAAAATAAAAGCTTTTTGAAAATATCGTCACCATCAAATCACGGGCAGAGCAAATTTTTTTTTCAGCGGAGCCTACTTTTTAAGCATTTTTTTGTCACCTTTGATATACTTGAAAGGTGTAAAAAATACTCTTTTAGTGTACAAAAACCAGGGGCTTTGCGTCGCTGTCAACCACATATAGATGCACATGATTTTGACAATTTTGGACGTCTGACAACTGTAATCGACAAAGATTTTTTATTAGAACCTAACTGACAAACGTAAACAATTGTTTCTTCCATGAATTTATCGATCTTGGAAATTTGCCTCATTAATCTACCACAGCTATTTCGAATAATAGGACTCTTGTTCTCGTTGCGAGAGAATTTTAAGCTTACATGGGTAGATTTGGCATTACGAGAAGTTAACGAAAGAAGTTTTTGTTTACATTTGTCAGTTGGGTCCTAATGTAAAATCTTTCCCTAAATATGTCCCACCAAAACAAATCGATCAATGCCAAAGCACGATAAGCATGACAGAACAAATAAACTAACGCTTTCACACTCGCTTCGTGTCCTATAATGACGTGACGATGCGCATATTTGAAAGTGTTGAATGATAAAAAGAACAGATTAATATATTCATCATAACAATATGTTCATCACATTGATACTGAAATACTGTGAGCAACAGCGAAACCCTTAATGCTGGTTTACAGTTCGGAAAAAGCGTGACGGGATTTGCGCACCTGTGTGTTTTAAATGGAGCCCAGGGTTTGAATTCCCGTGGCGGGAGTTAATTCTACACAAAAATTACAGTTTTCCTGAAGTGTAAACCCATTCGCGGGATTTACTCAGGGAAATAAAATTCATCTCTACACACTTCTTCTTTGGCGGGAACAAATCATTCCGAATGATTTCCGGGCGGATTTTTAAAGTTTGAACTCGAACAGGGAAAAATATTAGAGCAGGTTTTTTTTCGATTTTAATTTGCTCGAAGACATTGATGGGTTTGTCAGTCAGGGTAAAATTGATGAAATCAAAGAAACGCGTAGCAAAAATTACATATAGATGCTATTTGCTAACAAATCAGTTGTACTATTTTATCGTCCCTGAATAAATCCACCAGTGTCCAGGAGTGCCGGAAAACCTGGGATGCTTTGAGGGAATCGACTAGATAAAACCATATATTGTTAACATAAACTTAAATTAAATAATTCGTAAATTTCTAGCATTTATTTTGACAAGATCTGTGAAAAATCTTGTGCGGTCTTTAAATCTGTACATTTTTCAATGCTTCCTGCAAGAAAAACCTTACATAAATGTAAACAATACGCAAATTCTGAGACGCAAACTTTGCTTGTCACTTAGTGTGGAGAAACGTCATCTGAAAAATTTCCCGTGCCAAATCCCGTCTCCAAATCCCGTGATGCTTTTCCCGAATTGTAAACCAGCCTTAATGAATGCTCAAAGAAGTCAATTTTCTCTGCGTGAATATACACACTTAGACAGTTTTACAGTATTCGGTAATTTTTTACCGAACTTTCAACAGCTGAACAACCGATTTAACGGATTTCAGTAATATTTTCCAATATTCCGATAAAATAATTACCGGAACTTGTCAAATTTGACCGAAATCCGTTAAATCGGATTACCGAACGTTCAGCCACAGAGAACAGACATCCAGGCTCGAACATTTTTTTCTCATTTTACTGTGTAAATTTTTAAAAGCAAACCGTTCGAAAATTACGCCGCCTAGTTTAGGTTTCACCAAACTAAAATTGACAGACTATCGAATCTCAAGGCCGACAAGTGGGGCCATCAACAAACGATTCACCAAAACTAACGAATACGAGCTGTAATTTTAAAATAGCAGTTACAGAAATTTACACACGGAGGGCACTCCGGCTTTGATGTCTGTTCTCTGTGGTTCAGCTGTTGAAAGTTACCGAAATTACCGAATACTGTAAAATTTTCTAAGTGTGTAGGTCATATGCTTTTCATCATTTTCGATTTTCTCTGTGTAGAGGACGCACAGTAGCCTGCAAGGTCAATAAAATGTTGTTCATGAAATATTTCAGGGAAAATAATTCGAACTGAACGCGTCACTTGTTTCGGCACGTGTTAGTGGTTACAAGAAACTAGTGTTTTTCACCGTCTTTTCTTTATTCATTTACTTTGTAATCGTTTTAAATTAAAACCGTGGATTTGCAATAATGCCGCGCCTCCGTAAGCAAGCCATCCGTATTACTAGGCAGTCATTTGCTAATAATCCTGATGCAGCAACTTCATTCCTGGAAGCAAGCTCAAACGATTGGTCACCCCCGGAAGCTATAGGTCAAAACCTGTCCCATTTAAGTGATTCTCCCTTGCTTCCTACAAGAAAAGCTTCACATACCAGTGGGCCGGATACACCCTCGGAATATAAATCTTTCATTGGGGATTTTCTATCAGGGGGAAAAACTTCGGAACTGTCCGAGTGCAGCCCTCGACTGACGACTGCAAAATTTCAGTTCAAAACGGCATTGATAGCCTCGGATCCCCGGAACTGCAACGCTCATCACCTTTTGGAAAAAAGGCAACCAATGGATGATAGTGTCGATGTAGAAGAAATTCATCTGATCGAAGATGAAACTGCACGGATTCCAGAAAGTGCTAGCAAGGCTACCAGCGACAAAATTGATTACGATCTTGCCATATCACCGTTCCATACTCAAACTAATCCGATTCCATCGCACTCTCCAAGAGCACCGAAAGTTGCACGTAGTTCCCCAACAACCGCAGCCACAATCCACTTAATGGATTCCGACGAACAACCCCCTCAAGTAGATGATATGAAAGAATTTCGTTTCGATGAAAGTCATGAAGCTGATGACGCTTCAGTATTGAAGAAATCATTCACGCAAGATATTGTCACTGGGTTTCTCAATACACAGTCGGACTTCTTTGAAACCCAAATGGGAAAAACCGTAGATGATGAATGCTTTTTCCCTCCAAAAGAACCGTTAAAGAAGTATAGCACGGTCGGAACGATGACCGATCCAGTAGAGGAACAACTCGAAATTCGGCAACCACTGGCCGAAAAAGTTTTACATCATCGAGAATCGATTCGCGCAATCGTGAGCAACCTGAATCGAGCCAACACGACAATCGTTAGGCTTATGGGTCAACTTGAGAAAGTTTGTAGAAAATCTAATGCCCACTAATGTTTTTTTTCGCTTTCTTCTCTTCCAGGTACTCTGTTCGGTGAGTAGAAACCTTCGAATTACTTATATTTGGCTTCTTTTAATTGTCTTGTTTGTTTCCGATAGATAATAACCCTCTACCTTACAATTCAACGAGAAATAGTGTGCTCCAAACGGAACTTGGTTTCGCTTGGCCGTCTGGCGCAGATTACCAGCAACGATAGAGTGGTCAGCGCAAAGCGTTTCCTGCATTTGTTGAGCTTGAAACAGTGGGGCTTCATCGAGATTAAAGTTGATAGTGAGTCTTGCGTTCAAATCATTTCACTGCGCTTGTGTTGATCCAATAATGGCTGGTATTTCTTGAACTTCGCACCGAAATTTTCATATTTAACTTCAAATTACCTACTTTATTGTAAGTAAACAATTGTACGAATAATCTGACATTTGTCCAACAGCCGACTTAGTATTTAAGTTTCCGACTAGAACGATAGTATATTGTATAAAAGAGAGTTGTAATATAAATCTAAACAAATAAGAACAATAAAAAGAGATAAACAGAAGTATCAGCGTTTGGAGTAAAAAGGATAAAAAAAAGGTGAAGTGAGAAAAGTCAACTACAGCGACGTGACTCTTTAAAATGTCTTCCATATGATTATGAAATGAAACCAACACACCAAATTTTGTTTTTTAGTTCCAGCAAAATGATTTGCTGCTTTTTAACCAGCAATTCCTTTTTTGCTGTAATCCAGCAATCGGTGGTTTTACCAGTAATTGAAAAACGGCAAATGTCAAAAATGTTGCTGAAATCCCAGTAACCCTTTCAAGGTGGCCACAGAACCGGGAAAAACGGGGATTCTAAAAAAACCCGGAATTTATGTTCACATGATTGTACATAATTTAGATTTTGTGTTATTATCATCGAGCTCTAGGTATTCCTTTCTTAGCGTGTTCATCTATATGTTTTAGAGTGTGTCAATTGATTTACCTTCTACACGCAAAAAAAACCGCGGTAGAAACTACCATTCCGAGGGTTAAATTAAGCGCAAGCACCAACAATTTTCAGCTGACTATAAATGCGTTCGATTTTACCATGTCTGCAATTAGATCAACCATGGTGCGGTTGATATCAATATGAGGTCTGTCAAATATACCACAAACGTTGACGGTTTTACCATAAACGTAGTAAATTTGACTGAAATTCATGGTAGTTTTAAAGATAGGCGTAGTCGGGTAAAATGGTAGTTTCTACTACAAGATTTTTTCCGTGTATAAATATCGTGCACAGAAAAAAAATCTCGTAGCTGAAACTACCATTTTACCCGACTATGCCTATCTTTATAACTACCATGAAATTTCAGTAAAATTTACTACGTTTATCTTCAAACCTTCAACGTTTGTGGTATATTTGACAGACCTCATGTTGATACCAACCCTACTATGGTTGACATCAATCGCAGGCATGGTAAAATCAAACAAATTTATAGTCAGGTGAAAATTTTTGGTGTTTGCGCTCAATTTGACCCTCGAAATGGTAGTTTCTACTGTGGTTTTTTGTACGTGTGGCTCATTCATGTAAGTTTTGTAGCGTCCAGGGTTGCCACAATATTATTCGTTCCCATCTTTAATTCTCACCAAAAAATCTTTTTTATCTGTGTTTAACAGCAGAAAATATTGGCAAGCTGCTTCAAACATTCGAATTTAGATGGTCTTATTCAGATAGTAGAAAATTCGCAATGAACTTTCTAAGCAAGATAAAAGCCAGCTTCCCATCTGCTTGTTTGAAACACAGCACACAGAGAGGAATTTGATAGTCAATTTTACCATTATTGGGGGTTAGGATGACTATTGCAGCATAGTGATTTTGAACCGACTATGATCATGGTAAAAAATACCATTAAAAATAGTTGATCCAATATTTTCCATAATGTTGGAATAGTCCTTGTTACCATGATCATAGTCAAGAATGCCATGAACGTGGTGAATTCATCATTTTCATGGTTATTGTAACCATTATATGCAATAGTCACCTTGACCATGACTTAATTGTCGGTATAACGATAGATTTTTTCTCAGAGCAGTTTTCTCCAACAAGTTTCCAAGTCATGATCTTCGATGGCCTGTAGCTCATATTTTTCGTAAAAGTACGGATATTGTTTAGAAATTGAATTGAACTCCTTCAAAGTGTACAGCTTCTTGGGTTCAACACACGATGCAGTTCCTGTTGACAACTGACTAGAACGATAGCCATTTGGTGGCAGATCGATGCAGACCGATGCTTCAAATCCAAGATATTTTGTATCATCTGGAATTCCTTGGATCATTTGAGGCTGCATGATAAGTAACTATAAATATCTTGCATCAACTGTTTTAGTGGCAGCACTTTGCATGTGTAGCACAAAGAGCCAAAAAGTGGCAATTACATTTGATAATTATCAAATGAGAACTGACACGTTTTAGCAGCTTTTTGACGGATCGGTCAGAACCCATCATTACCGATGCTCCATCTGGTCGACAGCCAACAAGCCTTTTTTGTAATCGTGCCATCGATCTGGAATTGTTCAACAATTGCACAATATATATTGAAATTATGTTTCCACCACGATGATTGTGCAGAAGCGGAGATTACAATAAAAGTTGCTTTACAATAGAAGTTGCAGTTTACTTGAGTGAGTTTGCATTTTCAAGAAATTTGCGGAAGAAGCCATTGTTTACGTTTGCGATATTGGCCCTTATGAAAATTCCATGTCGATATATAGGTTTTCGCACGGCAATATGATATTAAAGATAACCAAAAATCACATTCGAAATATGTATGCTTCGAATAACAAAAAATAAATATCGAGAACATTCTTCTATTCGGCGTGAATGCATGAAGATATTTCTAAATTAGAAGAACAATATTTTTATAAAAATCCCTGTAGGAAACTCTGTTGAATTTTGTGGAGCAACCGATTGAGGAACTTTAAAAAAAAACACTGCTCCAGCGGAATACATTTTTGTAGAGATTTATATCTACGAATCCTTTCAAACATTTCAGACAAAACTTAACAAATAATTCTACAAAACCCCTTGAAATATATTTTACGTGAAGAATTTAATACACGAGATTATGAAACTCGTGCAAACAAAATTTCTTAAATTTCTTCAGTAAATCAGGGTTTTCTCCAAGAATTATTTCAGCAATTACCTTATAGTTTTTAGTTCTTTCATGTGTCTTCCAGGGATTCCCACAATCACAAAACTTCATAAGTTCAGGGATTCCACCATAAATTTCATCACCAGAAAGTTTAGCAGAACATACAATGAAGAAACTGCTGAAAGCATCGCTGGAGGAATGGCTACAAACTCCTGAAGAATACCTTTAGAAACGCCAGAAGGAATTTCTCAAGCAATGGCTGAGAACATTTCATAGAATCTTTGGGAAATTTTAACTAAATTTCTTTACAAAAAATATAAACAAATCATTTGGCGGTACATACACAACCTGAATTTCAAACTGTCATCTGACACTGTAAGGTCAGTGTAAATTATTTTCTCTAGCTTCATTGGCATAAAACTGAAAGCAGAATTTGTAAATAGTGGGGTCCTAAAATGTAGTCATTTTTATATTATAAACAACGCTTATAATGAAAATATCATTTATTAAGCTTTGGAACTCAATTCGTTCAAAATTGTTTGCTTAGAGTAATTGTTTTCTATTCGTAATTCTAGTTCATTACTACATGATCCGCGCCTTAACCCGGGAAATTTTTAACATTTGGTCCGAGAAAACCGGGAAAAACCGGGAATTTGAAAATAAAAATTGAGTGGTCACCCTGCCCTTTAAACCTGTCAAATATAAGTCGCGCGTCAACAACAGACAGTTGTATCGATTTGTCATCCAGCTTTTTTTTATTTCAAGTTGTGAGTTGGAAACACATTGAAAAAATGGATTCGAATCTGCATAACATCTTTGAAACCGAAATCAAAACATTGAAATTAGATAACTATCCGAAGAAATGTTTGGTAAAATTGCTTTGTAGGTCAATGTCTTCTAGACGAGAAAATGGCGATGGAATTTGTAGAAGTAAACTGATACTGTTTTTTTATTTGTCAATATAAACATGTCCGAAAAAGTTGCCACAGCTTTATTTTTTTTTATTGTTTCATTTTTAATTGAACATTTATCTAGTAAACGCTGACATTTCAGCAGCGCCCAAAAAATTGCTGGCAAATAGCAAATTATGAGGATTGTGAGTTTGCTGATCGTTCAGCAAGCAAGTTTGCTGAAATTACAGTGAAGTGCTGTCAGTTTCATGAAATTTGTTTTTGCTGGAATAACAGTAACATTAATTTTGCTGGGTAGATTGCTGGTTTTACAGCTCGGAAAAATCCAGCAAAATTTTACTGATTTCCAGCGAAAAAAAAAAGAGTGTGAATGATACTGAGGGGTAATTCTGGATCAACAATAGAAAAGGGCCTGTCAACATTTGTAAACAAACACTTCTGAGCCCTTTTTCTCGCAAGCCATTGGCTATACACGCGCACCTATAGAATCGTTGAGTAGGGGAAACTTTCCCCCACATGATGATGGTATTGGTTTGCGTGGGTGGCCTACACTTTGCGAGGAAATAGGCTTAGGCCGTTCCCAACGCTGTTCTACTTTGTATGGGCTGTTTTAGTTTACACACTTAGGATGTGGATGAGTGCCGACGGCAGCAGCTGCGGTCCAGCAACACTTGGCCATCTAGGATTTCGAGGAGAGCTGGTTTGCAAAGCAACAAATAATTTATTTCTACCATATTTTGAAGACAATATCTAATATCCTGTTTTATTTTATTTTGTCTATTTCGTTTTGTTTTGTTTTTCGTTACGCTTGCCTCTTTTCAGTCACATTGGAGCGGTCCATTGCTATTGGCGTATACTACATACTTTCAGCTTATCGTTAACCAAAACGAACCCAGCAACTAACCTTTCCCCAACTATCCAACATCCCAGTGATTTCTCGTGGAAGTGCAGAGGATTTCTCGGCTTCCTTCAAAGCGAGTATCATGTCAACACGTTCCTTCCCATTCCCTATTTGACCAGCATTCGGACACGGCCGGCGCCGGTATTGCTTTGTAATGGGTCACCAGTTTTTACACATTGAAGATGCATGTTAGTCCCAAACATCATCTGTTGGTTGTTTGTGCAAATACAGCTGATCTGGCAATAACGGAGTTGCATCCGTGGGCGGTCAATCATGCTCATGCTCATGCTGTTTTAGTTTACACACTTAGATTTTTTTACAGTATACTGTAATTTTTTACCGAATATGAAACAGCTGAACATTCGGTAATCGATTCAGTAGTTTTTAAGTTTTACAGTAGTTTCAGTTAATTTAACTTCGCTACTGAGCTGTCAAAATTTACCGAAAAATTCTGTAAATATTGACGAGCGATTGGTAACGCGCGCTGTCACATTTTTACCGAAAATAATGTTAAAAATTTACAGTTGCTCATCAAAATTTACAGATTTGTTTGTAAACGTTCTCTTGTTGATTTTCTTCCTTGTTTTCAACATTTAAGATAATTAAGATAAATGAATATATTTTTTAGCATATATTTGCGATTCATCGTTGATTATGAGGATTATTCTTTAAAAACGTACATTTCATTAAATGATGTTTGGCCCCTCGACATATCCCGTGATCGGCCGACCGCAGAAGAAACTCACTATTGGTTCTTCTGGTTCCATCTATATGCAATGAAATAGAAAACACATTTTAATTTAACTTACGGAAAATATTTCTTGCTCTTAATCAAGGACTCCAACGTTGTCCAATATTTGCTCCATTTTTGGCACTTACTCTTGGCTGCACCATCAAACGACAGAACTGGTAAACATTCAAACATTAGAATGGCGGCAAAGGTCGAGTTTGACAGCATGAAATAAATTTACAATTTGTTCGGTACTTGTTTTACAGTTTATTTTGCAAAAGAAAAAAATTACAGTGCATTTGTAATTTTTTTTACAGTGTTGAGGAACTGCAACGATTTACAGTTTTGATCGGTATTTTAATTTTACAATTTTCGGTAGTTTTCTATAAATTAGAGAAATCCAGTATTTTTTATTGCTGGAATATTGTAAGATGTCATATTTTACAAAATGTTCGGTGAAATTTCTGTTTTACAGACCGAGTTCAGCAAAAAAAGTACCAAACAAAATCTTGGAAATTTGGTGTGTACAACTAGAACTGAAACAAGCCATTCCCAATGATGTGTTGCAATTCTACTTTTCGAGCAAATTTTTGCAACAGATTTACAACTGATCGACAGCTCTGTTTTATTTTCAACGCGATTGGAAACACGGATGCAACATTGTTTTAAACTGGGTTTCTTTGTAGTTGTGGCAGCTGTTATGACTGATGACTGTCAAATTAGCGGTTTTTAGTTTGTTTTGCAAGTGATTTTTTTAAGGCGAAATTAAGATCGACCAATATTTTTAAAACATGGCATTGCGATTAACGTGTTTTTGTTTTAATTTTGACAGTTCCAAAATTTAAAACTGGCAAGCAGTTTGCAACAAACATGAAACTCAGCGTTGGGAACGGCCTTACGCTGAACCATTCTCGACGGCAGCCATTACCTCTACATTTAGAATTTATAAGCCGGAACCGGAATTGGCACTGGATCTGGCTGTGGTGGATCATCTTCTTCATTGCTGTCGTCCCAGAAGTATCGCGACTCGTCAGTATCCAGCTTCTCTTCAGGTGCCGGATGTTGTCCCACTGCTAGGGCGGATGAAGGTGGTACGTCTAGGCTAAATCCGTCGACGAGTACGGACAATGGACTTGGACCTTGGCTTGCAGTCTGATCTGCAACAATCTCGACCGAAGTTGCTTCAATTGGTTGGTGTGTGAACGTATCAGCCGTTGTCGATCTTGCAGGATCACGGTGTCGTTCACTCTTCCGATGCGCTCGATGACCGTAGCGGCTTCCCAAATGCCAAGAATGGCCTTGATGGACTTGGACAAACACGGAATCACCGGAAGCGAACTGTCTCGAAGCACTGCTCCGTGCTTCTTGGTGAATTCATCGTTTTGTTGTGCTGCTTTCGCTTGTGCAGCTGGAGTGGCTTGATCAGAGTGATGATCGACGAAACAGTCCGAATCAGTCGTCCGATCATCACTTCTGCTGGGGAATTGTCACCGAGGTCAGCTGTTGGCATTGTTCGGTAGACTTGCAAAAACGTTTGTAATGCTTCCTCCAGTGTCTCTCCTGATCGAATTTTCCGCAAGGTGCGCTTCAGGGTATCCACGAACCTTTCTGCTGATCCATTAGACTGAGGATGGTAAGATGCGGTGCGTACGTGGCGAATACTTCGCAGTAAGTCTGGAACACGGGGCTGGTGAATTGGGTACCATTCTCCGAGACGATGGTTTCTGTTACGCCAAACGTTGCGAATACTTACGATAGTAGCTTTGTGGTTGCTCTGCTCGTTGTAGATTTGGTTGCGTACATTTCGGGCCTCTTGGTGTATGAATCGACTTCCACCAAGAAGTATACGCCATCCACAGGTCCAGCATAGTCCCCGTGAATGCGAGACCACGACTTATCAGGAATGGACAAAGACTCCAGGGTTATCTTGGCGGGTGCCTTTCCAGCAGAGGACTGAAGCAGGCGTTAGTTCTTGAAGCCTGCTACTTTTGGTGTGGCGCTAGTGACAATTGAACATTTTAAGCTCGGTTCACAGTGGATTATAATTTCTTATAATATTCCTACTATCAACCTACTAGTATCAGTAATGTAGATAAAACATTATTATACCTGGCTGATAAACAATGAAAAAATACTATCGTTGTGAAAATCACTGCACTAAGTACAACACGGAAGACTTTACTCTCGACTCAAATTAACAAAAATTATGCCAACTTCCACCGCGTATATTGTGTTTGCTGCCTACAGCCTTCAAGAAAACCGAGTTGTCAAATTAGCACCACACGCAGCATCAAATTTTCGGCTTCACGATTGTTGTTCGTGGATGACAGCCGCTTTAGTCCTGTGTTTTCCAGCAGTGCAGTGCTAGACGAATTCCTCGATGCCGTTATCGATTCTTTGCCAGAGGACGAAACTGCGTGCGATGAACTTCATGCGAACCATACCAGAATGGCCGCAATAAAATTGCTTCAGGATTTGCCTTCGGAACGACAACTCTGTCGTGGAATAGAATACAGCCAACAATCAATATGCAACTAGCGATTTGAAATTGGTTCACTGTTGTAGAACCCCTTGGTCCGAATTACACCTTGAAGCCAGCACCTTGTTATACATATTTGCGCCTTTGTTTTGATTTGCTGTGTTATTTTGACAGAATATTTGAGAGTGTGTTCATGTGAGTTCATTATTAGGGGGGCATTATCAAGCTTGGGACCGAGCTTGGGACGATGTTCTAGTACTGACTGAGCCAAGAAAAAAATCGTTTTTGTATAGGACCTACTGGTCTTAGAGTTAGTCTATGATACAGCCGTCGACATGGGTTAGGGACTATCGCCTGTTGAAGTAAGGACAGAGGTCAGGACAGAATCAATTCGTGATTGATCGTGTATCGGTTGGCCAGCCCTCACAGATGTACTGCACCACCGTTTGTAACGCCTTGTCAGCCTTCGTTGCAGCTTGGATTGCTGCGAAAGAAACTGGAACTTGGTCGATAGTGTCACGAACAATGCTCATCATGTCTTCTTCTAGGGAAATCGCTGCCACGAACGATGTAGTCTTACTCTGGCTGCTTGATACTGTCGATCAGTCTGGACAGCATATCGGCGCAACCGAAGTCGTTGGTGGACACGTGATGGTTGTCGAAATCGTAGTTGAGTAGCTTCAACGCCCACGGCTGAACTTGATTTGTGGTATGCAATAGAATACCCTTCTTCGAACCAAAGAATGACAGCAGCGGCTTGTGGTCCGTGAGAAGAGTGAATCGCCGACCCAGCAGGTACTTGTGGAACTTTGTTACGCCGTAGGTTAGCGCAAGTGCTTCCTTTTCGGGCTGTCCGTAAGCTTGCTCCGCCGTGCAGGATTGCCTTTCGACAGTGACTCCAATATTTGCAGAATAATCCTCGTCGCCAATGAAATGTCTTCCAAATAATTATGAAATGAAACTCATGAACTGAGGGGTAGTTAAAGTTTGCTTGTATTCAGCTTGATGGCAGCATTTGCTAACGAATGGAATCAAAAATGATTTAACATAACCGCAGTCAGTGGTTGCTGCGACTGCTCGGAATGGAACACTCTCGATATGACTTGTAGTGAAGCAATAGCACAGAGAACAGACATCCAGGCTCGAACATTTTTTCCCCAATTTACTGTGTAAATTTTTAAAAGCAAACCGTTGGAAAAGCAACGCCGCCTAGTCTAGGTTTCACCAAACTAAAATTGACAGGCTATCAAATCTCAAGGCGGGCAAGTGGCGCCATCAACATACGATTCACCAAAACTAACGGAAACGAGCTATAATTTTAAAATAGCAGTTACAGAAATTTAAACACGATGGGCACTCCAGCTTGGATGTCTGTTCTCTGTGGCAATAGTTTTCTTACTACACCAGGTGACAAAAGCCACTTCGACTCTCGGAATAACATCATTTTTTTACTTACCTTGGCTTAACCGCGGGCAGTCGGTTGTCACATGTTATGGGCGCCGAAATATAAGGGCTTAGGCCTACGCCGAAACATAAAAACTTGGAAGTACTCAATTTCATAATGTACACACTTAGAAAATTTTACAGTATTCGGTAATTTTTTACCGAACTTTCAACAGCTGAACGTTCGGTAATCCGATTTACCGGACTTCAGTGAAATTTTACAGTATTCCGGTAAAAAAATTACCGCAACTTGTCAAATTTTACCGAAATCCGTTGAATCGGATTACCAAACTGTTCAGCTGTTGAAAGTTCGGTAAAAAATTACCGAATACTGTAAAATTTTCTAAGTGTGTATGGAGATTTTCGGGTTGTGCATTATTGCCGGAAGTCCATAACAAGACCCTGAGGACTAGTAGAATTCACCCCCGTACTGAGTGTAGCATGTCAAAGACCCATGGTTTAATGGGCATGAGCCGTGTGCAGTGTCGGAGGATGACTTGCAAGCTCTTGAAATTTTGATACAACTAGTGCCTAGGACCGCCTTTGGCAGTGTATGAAGAAGAAAAATGAGCTTGCGGAGCTACATGGCGAACACAGTATCCCAGAAGTCGTTAAAACTGGACGGATACAATAGGCTGAACTGCGGCATTTCGATTTTCAATCCATACTACATGTGTGGCACCAGGGATGCCAGATACTTTTTTCAAATGTCTGTGATAAAAATTTAAAATGTCTGGGAATTTCCATAAAAATCTGTAATTTTTTGGAGAATCTTCTTAAGTTGTTAGAAGTTTCTTCCTGCAGCAGGGATGCCAGATATTTTTTTCAAATGTCTGATAAAAAGTTGAAATGCCTGGGAATTTCCATAAAAATCTGTAAATTTTTGGAAAATCTTCTTAAGTTGTTAGAAGTTTCTTCCTGAACTTCTGAGAAGTTCTTTTCTGAACTGTCGAAATAATCTTTTTTGAACTTTAGAGAAGTATTCTCCTGAACTTCGGAGAAGTTTGTTCCTGAATTTCTGAGAAATTCCTGCTTGAACTACTAGAAAGTTGAACTACCATATACTTCTGGAAAGTTTCTTCCTGATTTTTTCAAAAGTATCTACCATAGCTTCAGGGATTTCGTGAGCTTCGAGAAATTCTCATTCTGAAATGCTGGAATGTTCGATTCGGAACTTTGGGGAAGCTCTTTAGCTCTTCTGGGTAGTTCCAACTAAACTTTTGGTCTCTTCGCATCTTCTGAGAAGTCTTCTTGTGTACTTCTGAAGAGTTCACTGATTTTTTTGAAAAAATCATTCTTGACCCTTCAAGTAGTGCCCTCTCTGGTAGGTTTCTTCCTGAAATTCAGGGAAGTATTTTTTTGAGCTTATTCTTTCCAAAATTCTGATTGGTACCATCCGGAACTTCGAGGAAAATATTATTGAAACTTTGGGAAAGCCATCTCCAAAAATTTTAGGAAAATTCTCTTAAATTTGTTTTTGAAGTTTCCTGGACTTCTGAGAAGACCTCTTCTGAAATTTTGTGAAGTTTTCTCCAGAACTTTGAGGAAGTTTGTTCGGAACTATTGGGAAATTCGTCTCAAATTATAAGGTACCCCAATGTTCCTGAACAGTCTGATTTTTTTCTCTAAAGAATTTTGAGAAATCCTTATCTGAATGTTAAAATGTTCTCCTCTGAGCTTTGGAATAGCTCCTAGCACTTCAAGTTCCTTTAGAGAAGTTTCTCGAACTTCTGAACTTGAGAGAAGTTCTTTCCTCAATTTCTATGACGCATCGTCCTGAGGATTTTCCGATTTTTGAGAAATTATAGGTAATATTTGGGAATTTTTTTCTGAACTTCTGGTTCAATCTTGAATTTCTAGGAAGAACTACAAAACCTCTGAAAATTCCAACTTCAGAAGTCCTCTCCTACACTTCTTCTTGAAGCTCTGATAAGCCTCTCCTGATTTTTGGGAGGTTCTGTCTTGAAATTCTGGTAAGTATGATCTTAAACTTCGATAATGTTTTTTATAGGTTCTTCTTTCATGAACTGCTTGATCCCAATGCTTCTGAGAAGTTTCTACCTGACCATAGGAGAAGTTTTTTTTTCGAGGAAGTCTACAAATTTCTCAAATATGATTTGTATTGTTGTGAACCTTGATTTTCGTTGTGACTTAATGGCAAAGGACCAATATTACCAACGCTTTGACAGTTATTTTTCGCATGGGTTTGAACACGCGTGGGATTGAACACTACCATAAGTAGGGACTCCATGTTACCCTCGGAAAGGACCTATACGAAACTTATTTCCGGGCCCATTGTGTCTCCAAGTGGCCCACCGCTTGCGTTTCTTCAAGGATTCTCTAAATGATACCTAGGATATTCTAAAATATATCAACAAAGATTCTTACCGTATCTACTATACTGTACAGATCCTCGTACGTTTTAAATCCGAACTTCAAAGAATACTTTTATTTGAAATTTAAAAAATATTTCAAATGTCTGTAAAAGTCTGCAACATAAATAAAATGTCTGCTAAATGTCTGCATCGTTAAAAAAGTCTGCAATAAAAATGAAAAGTCTGCAAATGTACAGACATGTCTGTGAATATGGCATCCCTGTGTGGCACGCTGATGAACACTTTTGACAGTTGAACTTATAGACATAAGAAACCAGCAACCTTGCCAATATGCATTGCATGGTTGCCAGACTCAGCAGAAAATAACAAGTTGGGCTGTCAACACATCGGCACATTCCCAGAACATTTCAACGCTTATAGACACCATTAAAAAAATAGCACAGGAGAATAGTTTGCTGAGCGATCCACCCCATGTCTTAACCGTTTCGTGGCGACACATAGTAACCATGACAAAGTAAGTAAGTATTTATGCCACCCATGAAGTTACTGTGCATTGCATACGGATTAGTGATCCTCAAGGGTCACCCACAATTGATACGTTGCGGAAGCGTTGACGTAAATTTGACAGAAAACCTATGGAAAAACTGTCAAATTCACGCGTCCATAACCTGGGCCCATAACCTGAAGTGATATGGTGGAGGAAGAAACACTCGGACTAGCAGAACGAATTAATCTCATGTGTTTATTCTCTGTTTGGTTTACATGGAATGATAAAAAGGAAAAACGGAAATGCGGGGAAGCCGCGATCGCAAATAATGACAGCTAGCGTTAGCACATTGGTGGGTAAATAGTTGGGGGCACATTGATAGGGTTTGCAATATACAACAAAAACTGTCAAATTCACGCAAACGCATCCGCAACGTATCAATTGTGGGTGACTCTTCAGAGTACAGAGATATGCGGAAATTCAATCCGACGGTTTGGCAACGGTGTTCGTTTTGTTCACAAAAGCTGCTAACACTTCCGCAGAGTAAAATGTTACAGCTTTATGCGTGACTTCGTCGTTGTCAGCTTTTATTGTTTGCATTTATAACGTACAAGTAATTTGTTTATTATATATTTAATTAAAAAAACTACCAACAATGAAGTGTATTGCAAAGTTTTGCACAAATAGCGGAGGTGTTAAATCATTGAATTGCGTCAACATAAGCTACGTCTTGAATACACCAATGTATCACCGTATATGTACATTACAAAATCGAGACAAAACTGGAAGTGGGTTGGCCGGAAACTGTCGTTTGGACGACTAGTAACTTTCCGAATACTCTGAAGATTACTATTGCAGACTTGAATGAGTATGTAGGTGATTCCCAATGTTGACTTCAGACTTGGCGATTTCATTATTGAACGGCTATGAGGGAATCTGCGATTCAAACAAACAGACAGAATTAGACACTGGAGCAGAATTCGCTTCAAAATTCTGACAACACGGCACCGGAATTTTTACAGAATTCTGACAAATTTTCATTTCAGCAACACAAGAAACATTATCGAACACAAATAATAATAAAATGTTATGTTATTATTACACCACGAGTTCAGCAGAATCCGAACTATTCATTATTGATTTTTAAAGTGAAATAAATATAAAACATTTATTTTAACTCCATTTCAATACTTAGCAATCGAAACATTTCAGCAAACAGTAAACATGCTCGTTTGGCTCAGATTTTGACAGTTCTCGCTGCTCGATTGGCTCAACATGGCCGCTTCCGCATATCTCTGTACTCTGAGGATCACTAATACGGATGATCACCACGGCCCAAATCTACCGCTAATTAGAGAACATTGGGGTCCACAACTGGTGTTGAGGATAGCACTTTGGGCCTGTTCATAAACCACGTAGACTCATTTTTGAAAATCTCAGACCCCCCCCCCCCTCTCCACTCGTAGACTTTTCTGCATACAATTTTGTGAAATTTTGTATGGAGCGTAGATATTGGGCACCCCGAGGGGGGCCCTCTCCTCAGAAAAATGGTTTATAAAAAGCCCCATTCAAGTTTTTAAATGTGATACAAATTCAAGGGACAAACACCGTTTAACTGCTCATGATTAGTAAAATTTTAATTTTGATTTGAATTCTAACTAACTTAAGCTAAAACTGGCGCCCCCTACCCTCTTGGTTTTAAATATAGACGCAAAATAAAATTCCCTCATAAAATAAAAATAATTTCCTAATGTGCTAGACACTTAATTTTTGCTAAATTAAGAAGTAAAACAAAACCTTCGACCTATTCAGTCCAAAACTTCTAATAAAACAACTTCACACTGACAACAGCTACCATGACTGAAGCTGCAATTAAACTATTCAGCAGTTGAACCAAAACGGCCGTATTACAACCGTCGTTGTAGCAAATGAGGCACTGATCCCTGGAATTTTCACAGTCACGTTTCTCATCGGCACTAAGTTCCGAAACGCATCCTCGTTTGAGAACAATTCTGCGCTCGTTTCTCGTCAGATAACAGCCACGACTCGTGTACTCTACAATTCCATTACATTTTTCCACCCGATAGACTGCACTGGGACCATCACAGTTACTTGTGCACACTGCACACTGTTGAGTGCGTTGATTTTCGTTGTTACAACCAGCTTCGTAACACTCTTTAACTGATTCATCTGAGCATGCACTTTGGGCTTGTTCCGACGAGCAACCTCGAACGGTGCGACTATCATCCTGTTTGCACGTAAAACATCCATTTTCTTTATCCGTGGGACACTGTTCAGCCAATGCCGATTGGAAACCCCACCCGCAAGCGACATCCGTGGACTCCTGGCAGCGAATGCATGCCAAATTTGAAGAGACTGTTGTCGTTTTTGTAGTTGATGTTGAAGTTGCTACGGTTGTGGAACTATCTATGGTTGATGCGGAGGAGCTTTCCGGTGGTCCCGTTGTGGTTTGTTCGCTTAGATTTTCACCATTGCAACCAGTTGTATTGCAAGAAGTACATACGGATTCCGTACAACCTGTTTTCAATTCGGACATGCATCCGCGATATACTGTTGAATCATCATCTGAGATAGCGGTGAAGCAACTATCGTTTTCAATGTACTTTGGACAGACTTTTGGACTACCTACTGCCGTCTTACAATTTGTGCAACGATAGCACATAATTCTGTCTGATGGGAAGATTTCTCTATTGCAGTTGGATTCATGGCAAATCTCGTGTTTGCTTCCA
This sequence comes from Aedes japonicus, assembly GCA_034211315.2. Classification (NCBI taxonomy): domain Eukaryota; kingdom Metazoa; phylum Arthropoda; class Insecta; order Diptera; family Culicidae; genus Aedes; species Aedes japonicus. The sequence goes on from JASCZW010003107.1 coordinate 94,829, forward strand.
TAACTGTTGCATTGTTTTTCTAGCTTTCCTATACAATCACGTGTTACGATTCCTTCATTTGAAACGTACGATATACACGCTTCATCTGTACAAAATTGATCGATATTCTCTTCGACCAATTCTTCACCACAGTTTTCTCCTTGACATGTCAGGCAACTGATTTGTGGTGAATCTCCCGACACCAAATTGCATCCGTTACAGCTGCAGGATTTGCAATTTGGCAAATCAGAACATTCAGCGAAATTTTGTTGACAACCTTTCTGAACAATTTCACCATTAATCATGAGGCTGTAGCATTGATCGGTTTTTCCCAGTGTAAGTGTACTATTACAAAACGTAGTTTCTGTGGTCTGGAGGCAATCACGTGTACCAATGCACTCAATACATGCAAGGGAACTATCAAATTCATACGGATGATCATTACAACCGGAGTTCTTGCAGGTTAAACAATGTTCTGTGCAGACGGGACGGTCATCCGATTGACAACCTCGGTAGACTGATTCACCTGTATGGAAAAAGTTTGGGTTTAAGTTCAGGAAAACATCTGCGTTATTCGGACAAGGTTCTTACCAATAAGGTACGTATAGCAAGCTTCTTCTGGATCATATTTCGAACAAGCAGCTGGTCGATCGGTCGCTTCTAGAAAATTGCATTTTTCACACTGATGGCACAGAATACGGTCCGGGGGGAATGCTACATTGTTGCACATCGATTCGCTACACTCATGACAGCTAATATCACCTTGTTTGCAGGTAGTTGTATCGCTGCTGCATCCTTTGTGGGTAAAGCCGTCGCCTAAAAAAATGTACTGTGCTTAATAATTTTATAATTTAAAAAAAAATATTAGCTATTAGCTAGAAAACTATGTAATAGTTCATAGGAACACCTAAACTATGCAGTGATAGCTCATACACAGAAAAAAAATATTTAATGTTAACAAGCGTGTAAAATCTCACCTCGTTTAATTCCAAGCCAAAAGAGGCGTAAACATCAAAATTGTTTACAATTTTTCATGCGCCATACAACAATGTTTGAAATCTTTCATACAAGAGGCTATATTCAGGCGTTATCTGGCTTAAATTTACATGAAATATCCCATTATTTTCTGCCGAATCTAGCATTCCCTTTATGTGCATTAGATAACGCAGAAAATTCAATGTTTCATTTTATCTGTGTAGTTATGACCTGCAAGCGATAGTTTTACCACCGACAAACCGACATGAAACTCAATCTTCACTATTGATCAAGAATCCATAACGACCGATTCAAATGTGCAGCGATCGCATCTGTCAAAACCCATAGAATCATTTGATCTAGATCAAATAAATGTGCCCAGAATAGCTCAGACATGAACCATCTCATCAAGTTCCCTAGCGTGTTCGTGGCTTCAATAAACGATCTCAGCGAACACGAAGATAGATGTCACTAATATGATTTGAACAGAAATATTAAGACATTTTATATTGTCATTCATGTCGGTTTGTCGGTAGTTTTACCAACAGTTTTACGCTATGATATGAAGCCGCGCCCGTTGTCGTGTGTCCACTCTAGCGATTGTTTATATGTCATAGTAGTAGGCTATGAAGTATTCCACCCGGACGGATTAGTTCATAGTTTTGATGTTTTCTTACTGTTTGATTTTTTTTTTGCTAGTTTGTGTTTGTTCTGGCAACTCTTCCTTGGGAGGTCGAAACAAAATGTCGCTGATTGTTTGACCAAGTGGGTCAAGGATACGGAACCAAAATCGGACAGCAGATGGCTTACAGCGCCATCATTCTCATATCTTGCAAAGGAGCAGAGGCCGCAAGAAGTGGTTCTAGAAAGAGCGGAGGTCGAAGAAGAATTGCGTGCGAATTAAGTTTTGCAGAGGACAATAGCGACAGTGTTCCGATTTATTTCCAATTGTCGACGGAGAACAAAGGGCGAACCTACAGAAACCATCAAGGTGGCGGATTTGCAAGTAAAGTGTCTAACTAAAACCCTACCTGCCGCGCACATTCCTTTACGACAGAGCGAACTCTCAAGAGCTGAACGGTGGTTAATACGGATCGCTCAAGGTAAAACTTATCCAGACGAAGTGAAGACCCTATTACGGAATCACAACTTGCCGAAAGAAAACTGGATTCCAATCGAGAAAGCATGCCAGCTTTACAAGTGTTCTCCCTTTTCCGACGAGTTTGGCATCCTGCGTGTGGAAAGAAGAACTGAAAATGCCATCTACGCTTCGTTCGATGCTCGCTTTCTTGTGATAATGCCCAGGGATCATCCGATTACAAATAGGATCTTGGACCACTACCATCGGCAATACGGGCACTCCAATAGGGAAACGGTGGTTAACGAAGTGAGACAACGATTCAACATCCTACAGTTGCGTTCGATTGTGGACAAGGTGATGAAGAACTGTCAATGGTGTAAGGTCAAGAAGTGTCGTCCATTGACACCTCGAATGGCAGCCCTTCCGGAACAACGACTGACACCGTATGTGAGACCCTTTAGTTATGTCGGGATTGATTACCTAGGGCCTCTTGAAGTGACAGTAGGGAGGAGAAAGGAAAAAAAAGGTACGTAGTTGTATTCACTTGCCTAGTTGTTCGAGCCGTCCACCTCGAAATCGCATTTGATCTTTCCTCGCAATCCTGCATTATGGCAATAAGCCGATTCGTCCGTAAGCGGGGTTCGCCAATTGAGATATTCTCCAACAATGGCACTAACTTTGTTGGTGCCAGTCGAGAACTTGGCAGACAAATAAACAGCGATTGTGCGGAAACGTTCACAACTGCTCGGACAAAGTGGACATTTAACCCACCTTCAGCTTCTCATATGGGCGGAGTGTGGGAGCGAATGGTGCGAAGTGTAAAGGAATCAATGAAAGCTCTCGATGACGGTAGAAAAACGTACGGTCTTGGCAGAGGTAGAAAATTTCATTAACTATAGGCCGCTTACCTATATGCCACATATACTAACCACAAACTTCGGCCAAATACGAGGCTCTCACACCCAACCATTTCATATTCGGGTCGTCGTCTGGGGAATACGAGCCAGAATAGAGACCGGTAGATCTCTCCGAAACTCTTCGGAATAGTTACCAGCGAGCGCAGTTTTTAGCAGATGCCGCCTGGGAACGGTGGTTAAAAGAACATTTTCCAACAGTTAACAAACGGTCCAAATGGTGGGATGAAACAAAACCAATCAAGGTTGGAGACTTGGTGTATGTTGCGGAAAGAAATCGAAGAACCTGGATTCGAGGACGTGTCGAAGAAACCATCGTTGCCAAGGATGGACGAGTAAGACAAGCAATAGTTCAGACTACTGCCGGAAGGTTGAAGCGTCCTGTGGTGAAGCTTGACTTGATGGAAGTATCAATGAGAAGTGAATCTGGAGGAGTTTCAGAAGGACCCAACCAGGATACTCTCGCGGAAAGGAGAATAGCAGTGAATCTGCATGCACGAAGGCATTTTTAATGTCTTTACGATTACACTCTAAGTTTTGTTTTTGAGTTGATACATTTACTACGATTAAATGCACTGCAATCTGTTGTGGTTAGGAGAATAGAAACTGCGCAGCTATTACTGTAGAGGTTAGGTGGAGCAATCGTAGGCAAGGATTGAGTAGAAAACCGTGTCCAATCGGTATACAACGTACCCGAAAAGTGGACCCAAATTGAGTGAAGAGATTGGATTCCTGTGGGAGGCAGAACTATCTTTGAGTAGCTGAGATCAAATTCGCCGCTTCAAAGACTCTACTATCCGAACAGTGTTTGCACGATATTTTTAAAGCAAAAATGGACCAGGAAAAGAAATCACACTTGATTGTGCTGTGGGAGCAACATCTGGTGTTATCGAAGCCAACTGATCCCGATCACCGGTGCAAGTGTATTATTTTGCCTTGCAATTCCTCATCCGCAGAAAGTCGACCAAGGTATTTTTGGGAAATTAAGTACTAAATATTTTCAAGATGATAATGTTGAGAGACAGATAACGATTCTACCAGTTCCGATGTTCAACGTTTGATTTTGATCCCTGATTCCAACGTACAATCACCCATTTTGAAACATGAAAAACCGTGTGGATCGAATCCAAAGCCAGCAAAGCGTAAAGATTCATCATGGCGCTTCTCTTAAACTGGAACGTCGGGCCACTATTCTGGCTAAATCGACAAACTTGTTGGAGACGGGAAGGGCTGAAGACTGCTTAGTATAACTAATATCCGATGCGTTTGAGGAACTTGAATAACAAATGCTTCAAGAGCAGCTGATAGTCCTCGCGTCAGATGAGCTAAGCAACTAGCCCACCATCGGAGCCGAAACATTCATCTCAGGAGCCATAGATCCTGCATCAGATATCCCAACAGCAATCGGCAAATACCCCACCATCACTGATCCTCTCTTATGCTCTAATGTTGACATACGTAAATTTGTATTCAGCATCCTCCATAACCATTAGAATGATGCTGACCTGCTTTTTTTCTGCGAAGAACTTCCATGAAGTTCTTCTGAAGAAATTCCCTGAACTTTCAAAAATAAATTTCCTGAAGTTCTTCTGAAAAACTTCCCTGTAGTTCCTCTGAAGAACTTCCCTGAAATTACTTTCCTGAAATTCTCTGAAGAAATTCCCCAATATTCTCTGAAGAATTATCTGAAGTTCTCTGAAGAACTTCCCTGAACTCCTCTGAAGAAATTCCCCGAACTTCTCTAAAGAACTTCCCTATATTTCTCTGAAGAACTACCATGAACTTCTCTAATGAAGCTCCCCGAATTGCTCTAAAATACTTCTATTAACTTCTTTAAAGAACTGTCCTGAACTTCTCTGGAAAATTTCGCTGAACTAGTAATTCGGATCTTCATTAAACAATTCCTTAAGCAGATTAACTTCAATTCTCTGGCCTTCTAGACGAGCAATCCACGATTTGGTCCAGAGTTTTTTCGTTTTATCTGCATTTTCAATATGATGTACGCAGCAACTGACGCAATTCTCCATTCTGTGTCCATTGTGCCCATGATTACTACCGAATGTGCCCATGATTACTTCCGAAATTAATTTTTTAAAAGCTCGTAGCTAAATATATGCGACAAATAAAATCAATCGTGTGTACACCGAAAAAAATTGAGTAATAGCATAGACTAACTCTAAGACCAGTAGGTCCCGAACAAATACGATTTTTTTCTTGGCTCAGTGACTACTAGCACATCGTGCTCCCCTAAGACAGCAACTCACACCTATACACCCTCAAATATTATGTCAAAATAACATAGTGAATCAAAACAAAAACAAAGCTTCTTGTATCAAAAGGTAAAGAAAAGCGCAATAATGCAAGGCAAGGTGCAGACTGCAAGGTGTACTTCGAAACTAGAGGTTCTCCGACAGTGAACCAATTTCAAGTCGCTAGTTGCACATTGATTGTTGGTAATAGCAACAATCAATATGCAACTAGCTATTTGAAATCAGTTCACTGTTGTAGAACCCCTAGGTCCGATGTACACCTTGCAATAATTCTTACGCTTTTCTGTACCTTTCGGTACTAGTATCTTTGTAGTTGTTTTGATTCACTATATTGACCTGACACAACTNTTATTAGGGGCGAATCATTAAGCTTGGGACCGATGCTGCTAATACTGACTGAGCCAAGAAAAATCCTATTCGTTCGGGGACCTACTGGAACTTAGAGTTAGTCTCATGGCAATAGCTGCCAAGTGCAAGATTTTTACAACATAGCTACTATTACTTCATAACTCTTATTTTTGCAAAACCGTTTCTCGTATCTTATAGAACTATGAAATAGATACAGGAAAAAACTACAATAGAAACTATCATTTCAAGGGTTAAATTAAACGTATCACCAACAATTTCCACCTGACTATAAATGCGTTTGATTTTACCATACCTGCGATTAAACCATAATATTTGGCTCAAATTGTTTTTTCATTTCATTTCCTCTTCAAAAATAAAAAAAACGGTCCCTTTCGAATGAGTTAACCCCAGTAAACGGCTTTACAGATCTTGTTATGCTCATGCCGTCTCTCGTTGTGCTTACGAGTTGAGCAAATGTAACCTTGAAAACAGGGTGTATAGAGATTGCTGGCATGCTCGCTTACCACCACGGGCGCAGTCAATGACGGCCGGTTTGTGATCATTCCGCAGCTTAAAAATCAAAACAATAACAGAAGAAATTAAAACAGTTGTCAGCCCAGTGTATAGTGGAAAATTGCCGAAAAATAAAGCGAAGCATAGCCGGTTGTCCGTTTTTCAGTGAGTAGAGATAGTTCGTAGTGGTAAGATGACAAACAGTCAACATCGGCTTTAATCCGATCGAAGTTCACTAATTGTCAACGTGTTACTCCTAACCATCTTCACTAACTTTTGGGTATCCATACTTCCGGCGAACTCATAAAATTGAGTAGATCTACTTTTTACAAAAATTGAGTAACATTCCCATGAGAGCAAAAGAGATCACGGACAGAAATGATGCATGATTGATATAACTTTTGCCATTGTTATCCTAAGCTTCGAAGATATTCTAGAAATAGTTAATTTAAATGGTTGTTTGAAAATGATTTGATGTTTACATCAAGCATATATTTCATTTGAATCAACGTTATTGAACATCAACCATTAAATGCTTAAATCAAGCATACATGTCATTATTTGAATCCGTGTTTATCGTTGAATCACTCATACTGGAAGGTTAAATAGGCATATAGCAGCTCTACTGAGCCTCGTGGCTGCCATCAGCACTCAACGACAAAGCGAAGGAAAAAAAATATCATGGCGGCGGCAGATCACTCGGTTGACTTGGACAACGACCTGGTTGAAGAGTTTTATGTTGACGAAGAAGTGGTAGAATTATTGAAATCGTTTGGATTATCCGCTGTGGGCATCGAAGAGTTTGTAGGTATGTAAGCAAATTGTAACTATTCTTTAAAGTAGTTTTAATGAATTTTGATTTCAGCTAACGGGTACGACATTGATGCGCTACAATTAATCGAGCGTGAAGAAGTCGAAGCGCTTCTTCCTCCACCGCGACAAGCAGACCGAACCAAGTGCATTCGAGGATTGAATGACTGGCGTCGGTCTCTGCAATTAGCAATTTGCAATTTGCTGTCCACTCCTAGGGTCGCATGTTGATAAGAATGATATTTCCAATTTTTAAACATTGTTATATGTTGTTTAATTTCGTAATATCCAAATAATATGTGCTAATTGAGTAAAAGTTCCTATAATGGTGGTATTTTAGTGCAAAATGTTCCAATTAGAATAAAATACTGTATGCTTAAACCAACCATCCGATACCATTAGTTCAACCCTCAAAATAAGGTCAAATTAAACATAAACATTATTGAATTTATCATGAGAATCAGAGAGCTGTCAAATCATGAACAATGAATATTGTTGATGTCAGCATAATATGGTTGATTCAACCCTATTTCATGCTCTAATTAGATCATCAATTCTGTTTAATTGAAGCTTCCATTATTCTTCGATCTATTGTATTTTGCGTGAAACAATCTCAAAAAAGCATTATATAAAAGTCAATGCACAAATATACTTGATCGGGACCGGAATATTATTGATATGACTTTATTTTTTTCTCCGTGAGTACTCATAAATTTAGTACAATGAAACGAGAGTGTATAGTATATTGCTACACGCAAAAAAAAAACCGTAGTAGAAACTACCATTTCGAGGGTTCATTGTGGTATGTAAGGCTGTAGGGAGAAGAATATACATCAGTCGTTTGCAAATATAATCTATTACCTTGTTATTAAGTTATTACACACCTGTTTTGCTTAATATTACTAAAACTCAGATCTTGCTCTTTCGTTTCAAGAGGAGATTTTGCTTCTTGTTTCGCGAGTTTGTCTTGAAATTTGTTTTGAGTTGAATCGTAAATCGTCCATTGTTGATGCGAGCCTTAAAAGCTGTTTAGCATTAAATTGTTCTTGTTCCGTGGATTAGTTTGTCGCGATCAATTAATGGAAGAAAAAAGAAAAAAAAGACAATATGAAATGTAATACGTGTTTAAAATAGTATAATTGTTATGTATTTTCTTTTTTTTGTCCCGACCCTATTGTCATATCTGCCTATTGTTTATTAACATATTGATTGATAATCGAAAGGAAATGAAATTTTCAAATGTATTATTTCATATCGAATCCTTGAGGTTCCTGTTGAAAAGGACCGTCTTCCATCGCTTAAGCCTTCGAACTCCGACAATCGAAAATCATTTTCGCTGTCCGTGTCTAGAAAGTTGTCATCATCTTCGTAATCTGATTCCACAATTTCCTGGCACAGACGTTTGGTTGCTTCCTTGAATTTTATCCTATCATTAGCAATGTCATACCAATAATCCATAGAATTCACTACGTTCGACATCTTGCTTGGCGCTAGTTTTCCAAGTAAAACACGGTCTTCAATATTCTATTTATCCGGATTCTGTAGTTGAGATCTTTGTGTTTGATTTCGTTACGAAAACTCCGAAATACATGTCCCATGAAGTTTAGCCTGGCGATTCGAATTTTGCTATGTGTCCTTCAAGTTCTTGTACTGCTATAGCTTGGGAAATTTGATCCTGTTCATTCCTTGTGTTGTCACCTTCGGATTGGTTGGAAAGATCAATATTTTCGTTTTTTTCTGGAACATCTTGAATGCTGAGAGACTTAAGGGCGTTGAGCATGGTATTGTCCATTCGTCGTAGTGAGTTCCGATTTCCTTTTAATAGCGTTGCTAAGTACTTCCATACTGTACATTACAACTTGAGTTATGAGCGAGTGGTAGAGTTTTCTTGTTGTATTCGATTTTAGCGGATGACTTCTGAGGAAGTTGCTTAGACAATAAAACGCCTTTTATGCCTTTTTGATACGCTCGGCTGTAGTATTCTTCCTCGAGAGACGGCTGGTTATGTAGGCTCCAAGGTGTTTAATTTGAGAAGTAATAGTTAGATTGTATTTACTGAACTGGTGTTGGTGATCCCGACTGAAATTGTTTGCTTGTTGTGGGATTCTGAACAATACTTTAGATTTCGAGTGATTGATTTCCAAGCCTATTGATGCTAGAAGTGGATCCAGAAGATCAATCATTCTTTCTACCTCTTCGACTGTTTTGCATAAACATAATAGATCGTCAGTATGTATATGCAAGGATGAATGGAAGTATTATTGGTCCGACATTCTCTACATTTAGTTCTGGTATAAATTCATTCAATGTAGATAAAACGTGGTGAAGCATTAAAATAAATAGGATCGGGCTGAAAGGACACCCCTGTTTAATTCCTCGGTTCTTATTGATAAAGGGGGTTCTGTTGCCGAACCACTGTATGGAAGTTCTTTCTGTTATGCAAGCTTTTATGAAACGATTGATGAGTACGTCCGAAACATTCATTGATTTTAGGATTATAGGAGACTTCGAAGAATAGATTTTGTCAAACGCCTGACGAAGATCTAAAGAAACCAATATTCGCCATCTTTAGTCCAAGACTCTTCGTAGAACGGAAACAAGATCGCTAGCGCTACGCTTTTGCTGAAATGCCATTTTATATTGCGGTAGTGACGGGCAAGCATGGGAAAAACACAGGACTGAAGCGGCTGTCATCCACGAACAATAATCGTGAAGCCGAAAACTTGGTGCTGCGTGTGGTGCTGATTTGACAGCTCGATTTTCTGAGAGGCTTTATGCAGCAAACACAATAGTCGCGGCAGAGATGGTGTCATGTTTTGTCGTTAATTTGATTCGAGAAAAAGAAATTCCGTGTTGTACTTAGTGCAGTGTTTATGAAAAAGACTATATCGATTGTTTATCAGTGGAGTATTATAATGTTTTACCTTAATTACTGTTACTAGTAGTTTGGTAGTAAGAAATATTGTAAAGAAATATAAACCATTGTGAACCAAGCTTAAATTTTTCAAATCGTCACTATCGCCACACCAAAAATAGCTGGCTTCAAGAACTATCGCTCTTTTCAGTCCTCTGGCGTTACCACGTTTAAATTATTCCGATTCTGTTCATTACTATTCTGCTTTCATTCTATTCGTAGAAAAAAGAATTGAGCACAACTGGCAGTTGAATGAATCGGACGGTAGTAGTGTGGACGATCGGTCATTCACGGTTGGCACATGATTTCCTGTTGAAGAAATCTTCTCCACCAATATGCGAGTGTTGTGGGACAGTTGTTGTGTTCGGAACATAGTCCTGCACTGCAGAAAATTTGAAGCGGCCAGGACAAAATATGGTATCGATAACTCGAGCCTTTAAACGGCGTTGTGCAACGACGATAATATCGAAAAGCGATTGCTGAAGTATATGCATGATAGCAAAATTTATCGGAAACTATGAAAAACGAAGACAGAAGCGAATTTTAAGAATCCGAAGGACAGGAATCATAACAGAAGTATATGAAAATAAACATCAAAAGAAATGACAAAGGAAGACGATAGAGAGGAAGAAGTCGTGAAATAGCATAATGGAGGAAAAAATGTTGAAAAGGAAGATAATGGGGAGAAAGAAGATGGAGAAAAGCATGAAGGAAAAGAAGAAGGCAGAGGGAAGATTACAAAGAAGAAGACTATGGAGATGAAGATAATGCAAAGAAATAGAATATACATGACGGAGAAAGAATGGTGGAGAGAAATATGACGGAGAACAAGATGATGGGAGAAGAAGATAACGAAAATGAAGAAAACAAAAGAAGAGCATGACGGAACGAAGAATGATAAAAAGGAAGAAAACGAATGAAAACATGACGAAAATGAAGATGTTGGAGAAGAAGATGGTGCAGAAGAGAGGAAGATACCGGAGAAGAAGATGGCACAAAAGAAGATAATTGAGAAAAAGCTGATGGAGAGGAAGATATTCAATAGGAAAAACGAAGAATGAGTATGACAGAAAGAAAGATGAAGGAAAAAGGAAACCAAGGAAAACATGATGGTAAAGAAGATGACGGAGAAGAAACAGAACATGTTGAAGGAAAGTGCCAACGAAGGTGAACCATTTGGAGGAGCCCCGACCAAAGGGGGAAAAAAGCTAAGTGAAATTAATTCATATTTATTATAAACAACACCACTCACCTCATATTGTACACTCTAAATTTGCACAACTGAAACTGACATGAGTGCATCCGATGGATGTAAAATGTCATTTATAAAAAACAACAACAACAACAAATCACCTTATATTTGCGTTATTTTCAAATGCTAAAAATCAATAGATTGAAATATTGTAATCAACGCGTAGATATATTTCCGATCGATTGAGGCAATCATTTTGCAAATGTTTGGAGAAACGACAGAGTTATAAACGCTCAAAACCTGACCGCTTTTCGTGACGGTCGCACCTGAGTTTTTATTTTAAATTGCACCCCAGTATGGAGAAAATAAAGACGTAGTGTTTGTTTTCGTTACAAATAAATGAACAAGTTTAAAAAAGAAATCGTAATGTCCAACTTACCATCAACATAGCTCACACAGCTGTTCCCTTCACATATGGCCAACATGTTCGAAGGAACCTGCTCCATCCGTTCGCCGCACTTTGAAGTTTTTGAAGAGTCACAAGAAACGCAGTTGAAAGTATCACCGAAACAATTGTTTTGTTTACACAATGAACACAATTCTCCTGAACTACTCATACATTCCTGCTTTATCTTACTGTCTTCATCCAAATCACTGAGACAACCCTTCGAAACCACATCCCCATCGGTGTAGCTGTAGCAATAATCCTGTCTTCCAAGCAGTATTTCTTTAGAGCATTGCTGTCCATCCACCACACCACTGCAGGCTTCATTTTCACAGGTGACACACGAAAGCGAATTCGTTTGGTATGCTTCCTGGCCGTTACAGCCGTCTTTTGGGCATTTCACACATTCATCTGTACACGACTCAGCTCCTAGACTCGATAAGCAACCCCTCTCGACCCATGTAGAGTTCTCGAAACGTGTGTAACATTCGTCGTTATCATTGTAAAGTGCACATACTTTGACAAGCTCCGAAGAGGGATTGAGGCATTCGGGTTCGGAACCCTTGCAAACGTAACATCGCTGACGATCTTTTGGAAGAGTTTCTCTGTTGCAAAGTTTACCTTCACAGCTGTCACAATGTTTATAATTATTGCATGCCTCGGCTAAATCTTCGTAGCATCCTCGTTCGGTGTTACCCTCAGCATCTACAAGCACGTAGCATTTAGATTCGCAATAGGAGGAGAGATGATCTGAATGTACCGTCAGTTCCGCGCAATCGCTATCTTCGTCTGATCTACACTTGTAGCATAATGGCTTTTCCTTGTTACAGTCGCGTTCGGGACAGATTGTACAACGTGGATCGCTTTCTGCCAAGCATTCCGTTGTTTCGCTGCCAGGCAAATCTGAGAGACATCCTTTTTGGATTACCAGGGCACCGAAATATTTGGTGTAGCATTGATCTGATCGTCCTAGAAGCATTTCCTGAGGACAGGTTTTGCCAAAAGTTTCATCATCACATGCCAAATTGCTCGAGCATTGAACACAAGTAAGTGGATTTGGTTGCATGGTTCCTTGATTATTGCAGTTATTTTTTTGGCCGCATTTAACACAGGCTTTGTCTTCGCATTCGGATTTGGCCTGATCGTTGAAGCAACCTCGGATAACTGCGTTCTCGTCTTCAGCGTATGTGTAACATAATTGATCTTTTTCGTATACCAGACATGGTTTCGAGAGGGAAAGATGCAGCTCAGATGCCCGACATCCCTCTCCTTCACACTGGTAACAGGACATCCGATCCTCAGGTAAGATTTGTACGTTGCATTCGTTTCGTTCGCATAGCTCGCAAAGTTGATCTGCGATACATGCTTCTTTATCATTCCTACATCCCCGATGTAGATGTCCGTCTTTATCCACAAAGGTAGCACAAACTGCATTGTCTTTACATTTTTTTGTACCCAAATCGTTTGGGTTCGTGATACATTCAATTCCATCGTTAATAGTTGAACAATCAAAGCAGGATAACTCGGGAAGGTTGCAATAGTCTTTGTCGCAGAACGTGCAAAAATTTAGGTTGTTGTAGCAATTTAGTTCTTCGGGAATTCCGTCACTTAGGCAGCCTCTGAACGATACAACGCCGATTGAAGAAAATGTTACGCACCGATCAACAAGCAAACCGATACCTTGACTGCATTGCTTGGCTGGTGTGTAGCCAGAGCAGTTCATTCCGAAACATGACGAGCACTTCAAAGGATTGGTACGAACTTCGTCAACATTGCAGTTTTCGTCTTTGCAAACTAAACAGTTACTATTTTCCATGCAAAGGCCGAACTCAGAGTCCGATACGCAACCACGGTTGATGTTCTTACTGTCGAGATCTTGGAAAGTGTAGCATCCGTCGAAATTTTCTGTTCCGCAATTTTCCGGTGATAATTTTTCAATGTCTAAGCAATTTTTGCATTTAAAGCAAGATTTGCCTAGTATGTCCTTATTGCACATACGTCCAGGACATGGCTTATAATAATTGAAATCCTCTTCCATAGCTTCGCTGGAACAACCAAGAATCACTTCTCCATTTTTATTCCTTGCCGTAAAGCACTTATCATCGGGATTCATACAAAGTTTGGTTTTGACATCGTTAACTGTGGTGCAATCCTCCGTACACGCGAAGCACTCCAAAAGCTCTATAATAGAAAAAATAGGTATAAGCAAACATCTTTTCAAAATTTTCGACCAATATTACCATCTTTATTGCATAAATTACTATCACATTGAAAACAGTGTTCTGCATCGGTATTGCAGATTTCGGGTATTTCATCAAAACATCCTAGCTGCACCTCGTCCTGGTTCTGGTAGCGGAAACATTTGTTAGACGTCTCAGTATCGCTGCATATTTCATTGCACATTTTAGATTCGCATAAAGCTGCACAGATGTCGTTACTGTTACATTTATCTCCTTTGCATCTATGTTCGCACTTTGTGGGATTTAAATCACAAAATTCCAAATCAGGAATGCATGTTCTCCTAACGTCGTCATCTGAAAGTATGTTTAGATTAGCTGGGCACCCAGAGAAGCGGAACGGTCACCTTACCATCAATATATACCGTACAACTCACGGTCGTTTTGCAAGTCATTGTTTCATCGCCTACACAGTCTTCGCCATCGGCAGCACTACAGTCATAACAGTCCCAAGGTTCAACTGAGTTGCAAGCTTCATCGCCACAGTCAAAACAATTTGGATCGGTTTTGCAATCTAGTGATAACTCAGACAGACATCCACGACTTGTTATGATGTTACCTGTGGATACTTCACTCTATTAGTAACACAATATTTAACCATACTATTTACCCTACCGTCAAACATATAATAGCATCCTGTAACCTTATTTTGGCTGCAATAATCAAGTTGCTCGGTGTGCACGATATCGCAGTCTCCAGAACATTGATAGCACATAATTGCTGCTTCTGGAAACAGCCCTCCGTTGCTTGCAGGTCCGTCGGAGTTTTGGCAGAGTAAATCCTTACACTCCGCACCCTCAAACTTGCTGGAACAGCTGCGTAACGTGTAGCCATTGTCTGTCGAATTGCAAAAGTCATTTTAGTTTAATAAGCAGGGAAATGTTTGAACAATCAGGTTATTATAGAGTGTTCCAGAAAGTATAAGCACACGTTTAAAATAACAAAAAAGTCATGTTTTTTTTTGTTTTAATAATTTTATTTGGCAAATCATATTTGGGTCATTCCATATCAAGTGACCGGAGAAATGCATCGACCCTCTTCGATTCGAACCAAAATTGGCTGATATACTTGTTCTAGGCTATTTTTCAAAAATCCAAAGTTTTAGATCAATCGGTGAACCCCTCGGCCCATGGACTGCCCCCATTTTTTTGAGATTTTTGAAAAGTCAATATATTGTTTATTGAATATCTCGGTGAATAAAAGAGCTACAAACAATGTTAAATACTTTTATTAAAGGAAAATAAATTTGCTATCAAATAAATATTTTTTATATTTTTTACAGTGTTGCCAACATTGTTAGTTTTGTGGTTGAAATATTAAATTGCGTTTTTCTTAAAATGCCCCCACTTTTTTTCAATTTTTATGGCTCCAATGGATTAGGTGGAACTCTAAAGCGATTGGCGACGAGAGCTCGTCTTCAAGGAACTACCATACAAACTCCAAATGATGATGATTGGGCACGCTGTAATTGCAACTTGAATGTGAAGTTTGAGGCATCATGGCAGTGCAAGAAGCAAAAAATAACATTTGGAAGTCAGATGCCACTGTTTTTATGAAGAGTATTCCGAGCTCAGAAACGGGTACCATTTTTGATCTGATTTTGAAAAAACCTTAAAAACTCAACACGTACTGCAAATGCAAAACGCTGAATGAAATAGATTTGATATATATTTTATTTTAAGTGGAATTTGTTGATTAGATGTGAAATATAAAATTGCACTTTTATTTGTTACTAGCTGACCCGGCAAACCTCGTACCGTAAGTTCGTACGTTTTTTTTTAAACCGATGCAGCCAAAGAAGAACGGATTTAAAAAAATAGGAAATCTGTAAACCTGTTCTTGAGTTAAATCGTGACATACCGTTCCATGTCATTTTTATTTTTTTAGAAAGATAGATAGATAGTTTGATGATTCGATTGACAAAAAAAATGAATCCTAGCATGAATATCTGTTTTGAAAAATAATCACAAATAAAACTTAAGATGGCAACACTGAAGATTTTTCTCGAATTGTAATCTGGAAATAAATAATTGCTAGCACAATCACCTATTGTGATTGTTATTAGACCCATTTTCAGAAAACACTTTGAATATGTTAACACTATTTTTGAATTTTAATGCATTGAATATAAAACATGAAATGTTTAAAAATCAATATCTCCATGACGGAGCAAATTGTTTTGTCTCGATAAGTATTTCTTATGTAAAAAAGTCTGCTAAACACATTGGAGCCATATAAATTGAAAAAAGTGGGGGCATTTTGAGAAAAACGCAATTTAATATTTCAACCACAAAACTAACAATGTTGGCAACACTGTAAATAAAATAAAAATTATTTATTTGGTAGCCAGTTTAATTTCCTTTAATAAAAGTATTTAACATTGTTTGTAGCTCGTTTATTCATAGAGATATTTAATAAACAATATATTGACTTTTCAAAAATCTCAAAAAAATGGGGGCAGCCCATGGGCCGAGGGGTTCACCGATTGATCTAAAACATTGGATTTTTGAAAAATAGCCTAGAACAAGTATATCAGCCAATTTTGGTTTGAATCGAAGAGGGTCGATGCATTTCTCCGGTCACTTGATATGGAATGACCCATTTGTATTTGTGTTTTATATAATACTAGCTGAACCCGGTGCAAGCCTTGCAACGCATGCAACTAAATGAATGAAAAATTAATAAAACTGGCGCGTTTATGGTTCTGAATGAATCTGGTTGAAATATTTCGTTTGCTTGTGTGTGTTATTTTTGCAAAAAAAAGGTTTGTGTTATTAATTCAACCCTTGGACCGGTTGTTTCTACCGGTTTTGCTTTCTGCGTAGAAGCATTTCAAAGACAAACGAAGCCGTATCCGGTCAGTTTGTACGTAATTATCTCTTGCATAACCTAAGATTAACTTCTTGTGCATAATGTAGCACTGAGAGTAACTCAACCAGTTCTTGACTAAAAAGGGGTTCAAACTTCTATCAGAATATGCTTTTTATCTAAGAAATACACATTTTGTGTTTTAGTTGCATGGATAATTCTCATGTTTGATTCAAATGTCTGTTTCATTGGTTTGAGAGCCCTCCTTCCCCCTCTCCAGAGGGAAGGCGTCTCGAACTACCTAAGAAAAAAATCCTGCCCAAAAACCCCCACATGCCAAAGTTGGTTCCATTTGAAGAACTTCCAGAGAGGGGAGGAGTCTCAAACCTCCATAGAAATATTTCTTGGTTCCGAAACCCCCCCCACCCCATCCCAAATTTGGTTCCATTTGCTTGATTAGTTCTCGAGTTATGCAGAAATTTGTGTTTCATTGGTGCCGGAGCACTTCTTCCAGATGCGGGAGGGGTCTCGAACCATCATAAGAACCTTCTCCGACTCCAAAAATCCCAGCATAAAAATGGTCATACCTGTTGGGATAGATCTCATGTTTGGCTCAGGAGGGGGTCTCACACCACCGTAGAAACATTTCTTGCCTACAAAAACCTCCACATGCCATATTTTGTTCCATTTGTTTGATTAGTTTTTGAGTTATGCAGAAAATAGTTTTTCATTTGCATGAACTATCATAAGATCCTATCCCGGACCCAAAAACCCCTGCATACAAATTTGCATAGCGGTAGGGATAGTTCTCATGTTTGGTTTAAATTTGTGTTTCGTATGTATGGGAGCCCCCCTTCCCAGAGTGAGGAGAGGTCTCAAATTACCATAAAAATATTTGTTGCCTTCAAAAACTCGCCCATGCCAAATTTCGTTTCATTTGCATGGGGCCCCCTTTCTCGAGGCGGGAGGGATCTTGAACTATCAGAAAAAGCTCTCCCGGACCTAAATACTCCTACATACAAATTTGCATAGCAGTAGGAATAATTCTCATGTTTGGCTTAAATTTTTCATTTTTATGGGGGCCCCGGTTCCCAGGGGAGGAGGGGCTTCAAACCACCATAAACGCATTTCTTGCCTTCAAAAACTAACCCATACCAATTTTGGTTCCATTTGCTTGATTAGTTCTCGAGTTATGCAGAAATTTGTTTTTCATTTGCATGGGATCCCCCCAAACTATCATAAGATGCTTTCCCGAACCCAAAAACCAGTGAACACAAATTTGCAAAGCAGTAGGCATAGTTCTCATGTTTGGTTGAAATTTGTGTTTCATTTGCATGAGAGCCCCCCTTTTTAGAGGGAGGAGGGGCTTTGAATCACCATAAAAACATTTAATGCCAAAAACTCGTCCATTACAGATTTGGTACCCGAGTAATGCAGAAATTTGTGTTTCATTTGTATTGAACCCCTCCTACTCCCTTCCAGAAGGCGAAAGAGTCCGAACCACCTTAGAAACATTTATCTTCTTCAGAAACCTCCACATGCCAAATTTGGTTCCATTTACTTTTTTAGTTCTCGAGCTATGCAGAAATTTGTGTTCCATTTGTTTGAAACCCCCCCCCCCCCTCGCTTCTTCCTCATATGGCGGAAGAGTCTAAAATCATCATAGAAACATTTCTCTCCTTCAAAAACTTCCACATAACAAATTTGGTTCCATTTCCCTGATTAGTTCTTGAGCTATGCAAGGATTTGCGTTTCATTTGCATGGGATCCCCCCCTTTCAGAAAGGGGAGGGGTCTCAAATCAACATAGAACCATTTTTTGTCGTCAAAAACCACCGCATACTAAATCTGGCCCCTCCCTCCTTTAGAATGGGGAGGGGATTTAAACCAACATAGAAACATTTTTTGTCTTCAAAAACCACCACATGCTAAATTTCGTTCCGTTTGCTTGATTAGTTCCGGAGTTATGCAGAATATTGTGTTTTATTTGTATAGGAGCCCCCCCCCCTTTAGGACAAGGAGGGTTCTCAAGCGACCGTAGAAACCTTTCTTGCCTTCAAAAACTCACACATGCTAAATTTGGTTTCTTTGGCTTGATTAGTTCTCGAGTTATGTAGAAATGAGTGTTTCATTTGTATGAGAGAGCCCCTTTCTAGAGAAGGGAGGGGTCTCAAACCATTATAAGAACCTTCCCCGGCCCCAAAAATCCCTGCATACAAAATTTCACGCCGATCGGCTCAGTAGTTTTCGAGTCTATTAGGGTCAGACAGACAGACAGACAGACAGAAATCCATGTTTATTATATATATATAGGGTATGTGTCCCTTGACTCAGCCTATTAAGCAACTATCGATTACATTTTTGATTATAACTCATAAAGTTTTCTAGCTGAAGGCGAGATTCAACTAGTTCTACACTTGCTAAGATATGTTTGATAAGACATTTGGTAGTTTGTTTCACGAAAAGTTACACAACTCTTTTCATAAAATCAGAAACTTTCAAGGGATATGGATTTAATGTCGGTCTACAGGCTCCAAATTTGGTCTATTCATGGATGCAACTTCGTCCCATTCGATGGATTTATTACTAAATGCAGTCTTTGTACGGTTTTTTTCTTCTTATTCTATGAATTAAGGCATTGCCAGCTGTATTCGGTTTACTTAACACAAAATTTCACAAAACAAACTAAAGTAAAACTGCTTTGAAACACATAAGTGATGTTTATATATGATTTACTAGCCATTCAATAATGAACACATTAGAATTCATTATACGACGGCTTAGTTCCTTCGGTTTGTGTTAAGATGAGCCACTTGAATATAAGCAACCGCAAACACATGCATTTGCACTTGGAATTTTAGCAATAACAACCTTTTTACTACGTTATTGATACAACAGGCCATAGTTGGGAACACACAAAAAAATATGTCCCCAACATTGGGTCTATGATTTTCTCGTAAAATAACGGTTGTTTTAGCTATAAGAGCAGTTAGTTTGTAACGTGTAACTATTTTCTGCACATCTAGACTGCATGACTTGCTTTATCGATTCAATTAAGCCAAATTTAGATCACTTGAAGATCGTGTAGATCATCTGCTCAGCATGACCAGTGAAATCATGATGCCCCAAAAGTTCAAGAAATCTAAAATTACGTGGAAGTGAACAGCTATAAGTTGATAAATATTGTCTCAATTGCTTCGGATTATATCGGTCATTCTAATAGCAACATGATTTTGTTGGTTATTGTTGAATTAATGACACATTTGGTACATAGGCCGAATGAAGGAGCTAGGCTAACATTACATCCCCTTACCCTAGATAGATTTTACTCTCTTTTAGTCGAAATATTTAATCATAGACAAGACTCCTAACTTTTCTTCGAACATGACCAATTAGCTTCTGCACAGTGGTACTGCCCACCATTTTGACCACATTTAACCAATATTTTTTAAATTTTTGGATGTCGTCCGCTGGTTTTATGAATTTTCGAAGCTTTGCTTTGCTTAAAGCCCAAAAAGTCTCGATTGGCCATGCCAAAACACTACTTGACCTTCGTGCTGCCTGATCATCGGCAATAATCGCTTCTGGAGACATTCCTTAACGTATTTCTGAGTGTTCATGGTGGTGGTGGTTTCACGGACACGGCCTGTTTTGGGTTCCTTTTGGGTTTTTTCTGCTTCCGGTATGTTTTTAGCCCAAGTCTTTCTTTGGCACGCAGGACGTTACTCGATGAGGTCCCTAGTTTTTTTTTTCGCAACATCCCGAGCGGAAGCCGCTGGTTTTCGCTTGTAGGCACCCCTGATCTTTTTATCGATATCCGGACTAACAGGACCGGATTTCCGACCACTCTTAGGTGCATCTTCAAACGTACACTGTTCTTTATATTTTCGAATCGCAGATCGTACCGCTCCGACGCTTACACCCTCTTCCTTGGCCAATTTTCTCAATGAGAGTGCGCTCACTGTGCACCATTTGTGCACGATACTTTATCGTTGTTCCGGAGTAATAACGCGCATTTTGATAGGTAACACTAAACTGAGCACTTTTTTGATGCTCTGTCATTCAGAAATGTGCAAACAAAAGGACGCAGCCAAAACATGTTGAAATATTTCATTATATTCAAAGTGACCGTTAAAATAAGGTGTGCTTATACTTTCTGGAACAGTCGTTAACTCCTAAGTTTCGTACAATTTTATTTAGGACTAGCTGACCCGGCATACGTTGTCCTGACTGCCGTGAAACGCATATAAGTCCCATATGAAAAATCATCGAATGGAGAAAACAGCAATGAAAGATGTGATGTTGTTTTTCGTAATACACTTTGTTTCGCACGATGTTTGTACATTTTTCAACCCTGTAATGTGAATTATGGTGTGTTCAATACTTATTTCTGAAGAAACTACAAATTTATAACATTTCCTGCGTAAAAACAGCAGTGGGACTGATATGCGATTATTTTGTATGTCCGCTTGTAAAGTCTTTTTTTTTTAAAGGAAAATCAGATTGATACAACTTTATGATAATTGTAGTATTTTAAATGGTAGCACGAGAGCTGTTGCTTGCTGTTGCATAATGCTGCTTTATTCAAACGTGATTTGGTATTCTTACCTACATTTGTCGCTGCATTTGTTTTACAAGCTCTCAATTAAGTTCATAAAGAACACTTAGAGGGCCAGCAACAAATCCCAATAGGGATGTGTTTGCCGTTCCGCTTCCTCTATCATGAGCGAAACTTTAAATTTAGCTAAGTTTAAGTCCAACTTAATGATTTTTTCCCTTTAGCTTAGGGGTCGTTAAAAATGACGTCCATCAAATTTCAGGTTTTTATAGCACCTCCACACACCCCCCCCCCCACCCCTCTCTGTCACACTTTGTCACAAATATGATTAATGATCAGTTTGTTCCGTGGCGATCAGTTTTTAGTCACGGCCGTTTTACGTTTAATCGCTGATTTGGCATGAACCTTTACTATCCATTTTTGTGAACTTACACTAAATTTAGTGTTCCTTTTTTATCAGTTTGACAGTTCATCAATAAATGCAACAGTGATTTCTGTTAAATATTGAACTTATTTCAGTTGATTGGACAAAAAAATCAGCTATGACTCCATCGTCAATGATGTTGCTGCATAAAATGTCGAAAATATTGCATGCAAAACCCCTTTCTTGTTACCAACTTTTCTTGCAAATTGCATAATTTACACGCCTCAGAATTAAGCTAACAATCAAAATTTCAGTTTTTTTTTTGCTGTGTAGGCCATTGAGAACTTCCAGGTTTTATTCATTTTGGATGATGAACTACTTGTTTCGGCGATTGGTGAATGGTTAGTTCTTCATTAGGGAGATGTCATGTTCAGGCTACGTAACCATAACCAGCTAAAGTTAAAAAAACTAGAAGGGACAGCCCAATGGGGTTGTACGCAAAGTTGACGTAGGACTATGAAGCAATGTGCAATTTAGATCGCTTGATTGTTTAAAGAGTGGCTGAAATTTGATTCGTTCGAAATCTAATTCCCATACACTAAACATTTCGCACTACAACCTTAAATATTTGATATAGGTATCTAAATTCATACATAGGTTATCAAATGTTAACAAACAATGCCCCAAGAGCTGAACTGAAAACAGTTGTTTTGTTGGCCCTGAAAAGGGCCATTTTGGGTTCGAGGGAACAGCTACTAACACCGCCTCATTTCGCCATGAAGCTGGTTTACTTGATCATGGCTTCGGTTCGCTCTAAAACCTCGTGTTTGGCTAGCTCTCTCGGCAACATGATCAAAAGGCGGTTTGAATTTCCAGAGACGTCAGGGCCATCCGCCAATTGATTTAAGTTAGTCGGGCAGCTACGCTTTCAATCTGCTCGGAAATGTCATTTACGAAGCTGTTCATAATGCTTATTGCTTTGGAGGAGACGACAGTATCGGGTTAAAATGCTTCACTGTTTGCCTTCCGAGATGGTGAAGCGAGAATGCACCATAAGAGCATATTGTGTTGATATGATCGACTACCTGAAAATCATTATCCTTATTGCGCTGTAGATGGTTGTGGTCTGTTTGGGAATTCAAAGCCTATTAGGGAAGGTCCATTAATTATGTCACGCAGTAATGGGGGAGGGGGAGGGGGTTTGATAAAACGTGACGATCCATACAAAAAAAATTGAAGGTCCATACAAAAAACGTGACAAGGGGGGGAGGGGGGCTTTGTAAAAAGTCATTTTTAGCGTGACGTAATTAATGGACGTTCCCTTATTGCCGATAGACGTCTGGGTCAAAATAGCGCTAACTGAACGATAGAACAGCATTGGGAAGTGAATATGTAAGAAAATTATATTGTTAGCACTTTAGATTGCATTTGGTGGCCCTAAAAAGGACCGTTTGGTTTTAATAATGATACGGCCCTAGTTGTATTTTCTACGATGGTAGAACCACATACTTTGCAGCCATATGTATGCTCCGACATTTTAGTTGGACATTCTCAAAATTATTTGATTCCTATCGATGAATGAAATTTCAAACAGCACAAGAGATATATTCAACCAAACAAACTCTTCAATAAGCAAAATGATTTGGTCGTACTGAAAAGGACGGATATAGTTGACGGAGGAGAAACATTGTTCACGGTTTAACTTTGGGTTTCTTCTTGGTATTCTTCGTTCACCTCCTCGTCGGTGCGGGTGGCCATCTGCAGGTGACGTGGGATGATTCTTGTCCCGTTGTTGTTACGGGCGGCTTTTTTTTCCATCAACTCGTAGGCTTCTCTCAGCGAGGTTGACGGGAGCATCGGCTCAAACAGCCAACTGCACCAACTTCTCTGGTTAACGACTGCTCGCCAGTGCATCCTCCAGTGTGGTCGCACGCCTACTGCGCTGCTACAGCACATTTTGCTCTGCACAGCACTACAACTACCGTAAGACTGAATCAAATTTTCATTCAACGAAGTAAATGGGATACTAATTGCATCAAAGGGAACGAACTTCAGTTATTGCGCCACAATAATTAGTTTTAATAAGCGCACGCTAGCGGATGATTTTCTTAAAAGAAATTTTCCTAATTTGCTGGCCACTGCCAACAACTAATCCGCTATGCATAACTAGGAACTAAAACGAACTAAACCACATAGTCGGTCATTGACGTGTCACAATTCGGCTCGAATTATCCCTTCTAAAATTTCGTTCGATTGTTATTCAACGGTTTTATGATATACTCCGGGACGCGGCGTTTAATGCATGCTATTTTCAGCCGTGACGCGGTAATTGAACTACAAACCGACAAAAGAAAAATTCAACTAAACAAACTCTTTAGTTAATAAACTGATTTGGTCGTCCTGAAAAGGACGGATTTAATTGACGGGGGAGAAATAGTTTGCGATTCCCCTAGGGTTGTTTGTCTCGTCACGGGCGGCTTTTTTACGCCAGCTCGTAGGCTTCAGCAGCCATGTCTCTCTCAGCGAGGTTGACGCGAGCATCGGCACCAATAGCCAACTGTATAAACGGCTCTATGCACTCCCGCTTCACTTTACTAAATTTTTGAGAACAATTATATGGTATACCTTTTTCTCTCACGGAAATGTTACTCAATTTTCGTAAGAAGTGGATCTAATCAAAAATTGAGTTGATCCACTTTTTTACGAAAATTGAGTAACATATCCGAGAGAGAAAAAGAGATAGCATACAATTGTACTCAAAATTAAGTAAAGTGAAGCGGGAGTGTGGGCAACAAGTACTCGCCAGTGCACCATCCAGGGTGCTTGCTGCCGCAAACTGTGTTGCAACAGCCACTGCACAGCTCTACGACTGTTGTAAGACTGAGTCAAAATTTCTGCTAAGAGATGGTATGATTATGGTATGTTGTGGCGTTGGATGCTATTGCACAAAAGAAGGCGATACTAACGAGGGCAATGTGATACAAATTGCATCAAAGGGGACGAACTTTAGTCATTGTGCCACAATAATTAGTTTTAATAAGTGCACGCTAGCGGATGATTTTTTAACAGAAATTTTCCTAATTTGCTAGCCACTGCCAGCAACTAATCCGCTATGCATAACTAGGAACAATGGCGAACTTCACCACATAGTCGGTCTCTGATGTGTTGCAGTTTGGCTCTAATTATCCCTTCTAGACTTTCGTTCGTTAGTTGTTCATCGTTTTGTGATAATATAATCGGGGACGCGACGTTTAATGAATGCCATGTTCAGCCGTGACGCGGTAATTGAATTACAAACAGCACAATAGAACAATTCAACCAAACTCTTTAGTTAGTAAACTGATTTGGTCGTCCTGAAAAGAACGGATTTAGTGGCGCTACTACGCAACTGCACAGCTCCACGACTACCGAAATACTAAACTTGTTTGATAACTTGTACTTGTTTGATAACCTTCGTGGCTGCCCAGGAGACGTTCGTTACTTAAATATGAAATCTGTGCTAGGAAGTACAGTGTATTTGGTAAATTTACTCTGAAAAATCGACATTATAAGACACCACCTTATCTCTGCGTTATTTTAAATAGTTTAGTGTTGAAAATCAATAGTTTTCATTATAAGAATCGATGCGTAAAAATATTTTCGATCGATTGGTGCAAAAATTTAGTAAATGTTTGGAGAAACGACTGAGATATTAACGCTCAAAACCTGACCACATTTCGTGACGGTCGCAATATATATTTTTTCAAACTGTACCCCAGTATTGAAAACAAAGACGTAGTCCTACGTCAAAAACATGACTTGGAATAAGTATCAATACTTCATCATTCATATGTAAGGACCACCACTGACATTTAACCATCACATGGCATATTATATATGGTGAACGCCGCAGAACTCAGCCTACTCTGAGAAAAATTGTCGATTCAACATTTACGATAAGGTCGAAATAGTCCTTGTTACCATGACCATAGTCAAGAATGCCATGAACGTGAGCAATTCGACCATTTTCATGGTTATTGTGATCATTATATGCAATAGTCTTCTCGATCATGACTTAATTGTCGATATAAACATGGAATTTTCCTTTATTGTACCTACCGTCAACATACTTTACACATTCGTCATCCTTGAGGCACAAATCGTACTGGATGTTGCCTTCTCCTGTTACGCAATCTACGCTGTCCCTGGAATCACACGACAGACAATGCATAGCGTTGCATAACTCATTGTCACACTTTTGACAAGTCTCTTCACTTTTCGTGCATGCTTCATATGCAGCGGATTCCTCTGTAAGTTCATTCAGGCAACCTTTCATAAGTGTATCTCCGTCTCCCTGGTACATATAACATCCATAAGCGAACGTTCCGCTGCATTCCGTTCCTTCCAGTGCATCCCTGCATTCATCTGCACTCATGCACGTCACACATTTCTCTTTTGTTTCCGCAACGTTAAGATTACATCCGTCCGAATCACAAATAGAACAATTTACGGGCTCAACGCACTCAACAAATTCCGGATCCGTGTCACATCCACGATGCTCAGTATCATCTTGTTTAATCAGCGTGAAACATTTTGTTGCACTTAGCGATATGCAGTAATCGAGGTCGTCTGCACCATTGACAGTCTGGTAGCACTGACGGTTTGTTGGAAATTCTCCTTCATTACAATTGCTATCTGGGCATTCGTAGACTATTTCCCCGTAAATAGTCGGATCACTATCCTCCGTACAGTCACGGGTAATTTGTTTGGTAGTACCTGTAATTCATTTAAAAAAATATTCTCCAGTTAAACCCAGGTACGCAGCTCCACACAAAAATATATGATTTATAGGTCATTTCATAATAAAACATTATAATGCACTCAACACAGATTTTGTTTCTTTGGTTTGTGTTTAGATAAGCCATTGGAAAACATACAGCCGAAACTCAAAAAATGTGATTGACAAATCTACCAATAACAACAAGTTTTATACGCTATTCATACAGGGTGTCTGCAAATTATCGGTAAAGATTTTGTCGGCATGCCTCAACACAACCAAGCGGATTGCAAAATGTAAACAAACTAATTTTTTAATGCACTGCATCATTATTACCACTAAATCATGAATTTTGAACTTTTTGTCCTGATTGTGCTTTGATTTTCTTCATTAAAGATTGTTTTCGCAAAAGGCGTAGAGTTATTTCACTATCAAAACAATTTAATTTGCGGTTTACGCCATATTGATTGTTGACAAAGTGAAAGGCGTAATTTAAATCAAAACATAAACATGGCGTAAAGTAAAAGGCGATACCGACAAAATAATCAAAACAACGGCGAAAAGCAAAAGGCGAAACCTAAGAAAATGTCAAAAGTTGGCGAATAGTATAGGGCGATACAATTATTTCCATTACTTTTTGGGCTAACATTGAAAAAGGCGTAATCAAACATACTGGCATTGACAAGCGAATATTAAAAAATGAGCAAAATTCAATGAAAAACGAACCAATTTCCATCAGTTTTATATATTAATCAGATTCTAGCTTTGTTCTCTGTCTGCATGCTACACTGTATTTGAATTTATATGTTAATTTGAAAATTACGATTTGAAATTCTACTTGCAATATTACAATCATCATTCCCCTTCTGTTTACATTCTGCATGTTCGCCCTTATCGCAAATTGCACCGGAATTGTCAACAATGCCTTGAAACGTAACCACAATAATACACTCTTGCACTTTTCGGTTCCTTTCGGTACTAGTGTCTTTGTTTTTGTTTTGATTCGCTGTGTTATTTTTGAAGAATATTTGAGGGTGTATTGGTGTGAGTTACGTTGTAAGGGGTGAATCATTAAGCTTGGGACTGGTGTGCTAGTACTTACTTAGCCAAAAACTATATTCATTTTCTTCATAACTATCATGAATTTTCACAGATAGACGTAAGCAAGAACAAAATTAATCGATAGCTTAGTGTAAATTTTCAAATCGCTTTCAAGCACTAGCGTTAGGCATCGCTCGTTCACTAACGCCTCGTATTTCACTTAGTCGAGGTGCCCACTGATGTGGCGAAGTTGAGGCATCTGCTAGTATGACAAAATAGCATGCCGACGTTCTCGACACGCCACCCGATATTTACACGATGTATTAACGTGCAATAAGATACCAAATAGCGGTAACAAAACTGACAGATTTGCCAGCTGCTTGTTGCTCGAATTGTAAGAGGTCCATACTTTCAATGCAATGCAATTGGGCTTTTCAATAGTTGAGTGAGAAATGCCGAATACGACAAACAATCTTTATGTAATTCAGAGCGAAAGCTTTAATATTATTTTATGCGCTTGAAAAACGGCAAAAGTGGAGGATTTTTCTTGTTGACATTTATTACGTGTTTTTGACATTATTATTTTTTTTACTGAAAGAAAAGCTTTTCATTTTTTTCCCAAATTCTACGGAGGTGCGTACTGGACTTGAATATAAAATCACTACTTACGGTCATAAGCAATAAAACACGTGGAATCGTAGTCGATACATCTTATAGAAATCGGTGGTTCATCTGAATTGCAATTGTTGCTACACACTAAGCAGTACTGAAAATCTTTTTAAAAAATCATATAACATAATTAATTAGCATAAACAAAAATGTTTTAATTCAATCTTTACCATTCTTATTGCATTCATCAGGGCCACATTTCTTACATGCATTCACTTCGCACGGATCAGGAGCATCGATCGCAGTGGAACAACCCAGTTGAAATTTGTCATCACTGCCTGAAATATTAAACAATTTTATGAGATTGTTTTCTACTGAATGTCGTTCCAAGTACTACATTTCGGTTATAAAGTGCACATACTGAAATTATCGGTAAAAATGGATTACCGAAATTTCGGTATTGTTCGAAAGAAAGAAACACGTTATTAATTACTTATTTTTATACGGTTCTTTTTATCGAAATTACTTGGAGCTCAATGAACGCATTTTAAACCAAATTGAAGTATAATAACGTTTGCATAAAAAATAATGGTTTTTTTTTTCGGATGGTGATAAAAAAGCTAAGACAGATAATTGCTCTTGATAAATTTCCCATGGAAGGTAGTTATTTAAGCTTACTTGGCAAAAAAAATCTACGCCCTTGCGAGCGGCCTTTCGGCAGTTAACCGAAACATTCGCCATGGCGGACGAAAACATGCGGGTGGGCATGTTTTTGCGTTTTTTCTTCGTTTTGATCATTTTATCTATTGATTTTATTTATTAATTTATCAATTCCTCCTCACTTTTCGCAACAAAATTGGTGGAGTAGATCTATCGCTTCAGGTTGGCCCAGAAATTCCTCAATGGGACGCAGCTGGGGGACGTTGGGCGGGTTGGCTATACCAACTACATCGGTACCACATCGATATTGAACCGCTCCATCTCCTCCAACGATCGCTCCGAGTAGTGGGCCGACGCCAGATCCGGCCAGAACACCGCGTCTTCGCCCTTATGGTATTTCTTGATGAACGACGCAGCTTCCGGTAGGCACTTTCAGGGTGGCCACAGACTCCGGAAAACCGAAACAGTGTTTGACATTGGCATGTGAATCATTGTCTGCTGGCTTTGTTCAGTCTGTTCAAAAATGTACCGCTTAGAAAATCTGGCTACATGGCTGTGACAAGTGAGGCCTCACTCATGACTTACTTTTGTTTTTATTTTACTTGGCTGGAACTATACAGGTGATCCTTTTGGCTGAAGCATTGCTATTTTATGCTTTACTAAAATGTTAAGAGTAGCAACACCGCTGTCATTTTTAAAATACCATAAAGTCTGAGTCCATGTGAATAATAAAGAAATATTTGACACTGCAGTGGGCAGAACCCTATTGTGCCAGACACCTTACAACAATAAACAATGCATCAGACATTTTTTTTTATAAGCGAATGCTTTTAAAAAATGCGCGGTGCATTTTTCATCCCCTGTTAAATAGAATAAATCCGGAGAAATTTGCGAAATGGGTGAATCTGTTTTTGTAAAAAAAACATTGTAATCATCGTTTGTAGCGAATAAAAGCTCAATTTTAAAAATTATGACCACAATTAGCTAGCAGAAGCTTTCTTTTACCCGATTGTTGTCTTAGTTTAAGAAATTTGTTTACAAAAGCAGATTCGCCCATTGTGCAACTTTCTCCGGAAATATAAAATGTCGCTCAATTGATGCATTGGGATATTTTTGATCACTAGAATTACCTACATATGGAGAGCTTTAGATAAAAATGATGTAAAAACGTTTTTCCACTGAAATACTGCGAAGTTCGTTGGGTGGAAAATGAACAAGTTGCTAGAAGAGCGCTACAAATGTTGCCCCATTTGAGAAGATTTGTAGACGAAGTCAGGGAAAACGAATAAAGAAAGCTGAAGGAAATTCACCCGAATTTCAAACGGAGCTTTTTGTCGGCATTTCTGATGTTCAACTCGCATCAAGGACATAGCTAAAAAGTGCCTAGAGCTGTGTCACGAAACATTCGTATATAAAGACTATCTCAGCTGTCAAATTTGACAATATTTGTTGAAAAGGTGCTCAGTCGCACGAAAATGCGACGCTGGAGCGAGTAAGTGTCTGGTAGTGAACCAAACTGAAAAAAGTTTGGTAACTCAGAGAATTGTATACGAACTTTCAACTACATTGAAATCAAGAAATGCAATATGCACGCAACGCACGTGCATCATTTTGTAGACGAAAACTTCGAATGCTTTACTATTTTTCTTTGATGTTTACGATTCTAGCATATCGAAAGTGACTCATGTAGAGCGATTTTGGTTTGCTGCTTGTGGCTGCTATCCGTCATTTTGTCTAAATGAAACAAATCAGAATTTTAGATTGAAGATTTTATTCGAAAACCTTCAAAAATATTTACTAACCCAACTTATATTAACTAATTTTCCAAATTGTAAAAAATTCGGGTAAAATGCGGGAATTTTTATATTAAGATTGTATGGCCACCCTGCACTTCGTACTATAAATTTCCCCGCTCACGGCCAGTCAGGAGCGAAAGAAGAGCGGCTTTGAAATCCCCTTCTCGCTGATTGTCAGCCACAGCAGCATCTTCTTTGGGAACTTGGTGTGTGAAATGAGTCCTTCGTGGGGAAGTAAAATACGAAGGGCCCTGCCAGTCGTTGACATCCAGGGTGAGATCGGTTTCGTCATCCATCTCCACCGCCACGTTTCGATTCGCCGGGAAAATCGAGTTGGCCAACTTATTCAGCCGCTGCCGCTGCATCATTGCCTGCAGCTCCGAAACCAGTGGACGCGATTTCCGCTTCCTGACATGTATGTTCATGTTCGCCAGGTGCTTCTTCACTGTTGAACCGATTGAACCAACCTCCCGACCAAGCGAACGCAGCGATGTAGCTACTTTTCCCTCGGTCTTCCTCTCCAGCATCCTTTGGAGCTTCTTGTCGTTAATGGTCGTCGGCGGTCCGGAACCGGGCATTCTTTCGCTGCTCTGATTGTTGTCTAATAGTGCAAAGATGTATCCGTATCCAGCGTCCACAAAGTGCCACACGATGTCCGTTTTCGACGTGGCGGGGTGCCGTTCTTTACGGATAGAATTCGACTGATAAAGCTGTCAAATTTTGTCTGCTGACTCATGGGTTACTATGACTGATGCTGCATGGGCTGTTTCGTCAGTCCGGTTGAAGGTAAACCCATGAAAAATCGGCTATTATTGTCCATTTTTTTTTTTAATGCAAGCGTTTTTGATTGCTGCTCTAATACTCCTCCTCAACTAATGAACCACTTGAAAACAATCCCATCATTTCGGCAAACTTCTTCTGCTTTATCGCACCAAGTGGTTTTGCCTATTACCCTAGGACAGGACCTGCCAGCTCAGAGAGCGATGACCTCTTATAAATTTATGATTGTTATGATACGGGGGTCGCTCCAATGTTGCCAGATATGTTTGCACAGTAATCCCATTGAAAATAATGTAATTAAAAATATAATCAAAATTCGTCGATATTCTTTTAATACTTGGTAATATTCAATAAAGTAAACGTTTAACAATTGTCAATATTTTAAATGGAGAGGTTCGTGAATTTGAGGCTCTACGAACACAAAACTGCCTTACAGGGAAGAAAAGGATGATATTAAAAATTCAAATCCAGGTATACCTCGATAGTACGTACATCAACGTTCACATTTCAAATCGCAATCGCACAAAAACCACTGATTAAATCCGCAATCTCATATGACTCTTAGAAAGATCAGCTTCTGTTCTTTCTTTTGATTGTTTTAGATTCCAGATACAATCAGTGGTTTTTATGCAATTTTGATTTGGAGTGAGAAAGTTGATGTACGTACTATCGAGGTATACCTGTAAATAATACGCGTTACTTTTAAATCTTTTAATTTAAATTTTTTTTTTTAAATAAACTACTGCGAAATACGTCGTTTTCTGCATGACGTGAATCAACTGCGTATCTTCCAGTAGCAATCCGATCCTGCGCCTTCTCGTCGTTCGAGGTCCAGGTCGCATCAGCACTTACCGGTTTCGGATCGGTCACAACTTTTAACAGCTTTTCCCGCTTCAACAACAGTAGCATCTTTAACTTCCAGATGCCATAATTATGGTTGTTCAGTTTCTCAATCAAGACCGTCGTATCCGCCATTTTGTTTTTAGCACTACACTCTTCCTCTCGATACTTTTCTGAACTTCACGTCGAATAAACTGCCAAAATCGCAACTAAACTCTTGCACAAACACGTTTAACTGGGCCCATAACTTATTGGACATAGGATTACAGTGAAATAGAAACGCCAAGTTTAGTAATTCAATAGGTAAAAGAATACTCTATTTCTAAACTAACATTTGAAAAGGGCGGGATTCCAAAATCACGAAACCGTGAAAACTGGAGGCAAAGATTGGAAAACAAAAATCAAATCCTACACTAAGGGAAATAAACTTTCGATATTCATAAGATTGCATTATGATTATTTGCTATAAGAAATCAGTATGAATTTCATAAATTCATCGTATGAAATATAATGATGTCGAAAAAATAAAAAATGTGGAGCAACCTTGATTCGAACCTTGAACGTTGAGGTTATGGGTCCAGTGACTTGCCCACTAGTATATATCAACACTTGTAATCAGGAAAGTTTAAAGGCGTACAAGAACAACGTCGTGTGCAACAAAATCCATTCATAAGGCAGCCTTATGAAATTCCATAGCATCGTTCATAAGTTCAACCTTATGAAATTCTTAAGATTATTCGGCTGAGTGTATTTTACATATAAAGCTTCAATGAACCATTTATTATGCTCACATCTTGTATAATAATGCAATGCTTAACCTTTTCTAACAATATATGCAGAAATATGTTTTATTAAGTAATAAATTGATAAAAAACGAAAATACGCCCTGTTTATTTTTAGAATGTTATTTTGCCTTGGAGTTTTCGCCTGCCAGCACTGAAAATACGCCGTTAAATTATGACATTCTGGCATCTTGTTTGTTATTACGCCTGAGTCACATTAAACAAGCGGCAAGGAATTACGACCCAGTGTTACCATACCAAAACAGTTAATTTTACTAATTAGATAAGTCTAGGTACTTCTAGGAGAATCAGAGGTTGGTGATTCTATCATGTTTTTATAGTCATGGACACAGATAACGCGATGGAATCAAAGCTGCGACATCGAATGAGGAGACCTGTGGACTATAGTCACTAGATTCATAGTCTGGCGGATACAACAACGGGAGCCAGTTTGATCTGTCACTTGGCGGAGCCAATCGAGCATATCTCGAGTAATTCATGTCAAGGGCCTAAAAGCCATTTGTAAGCAATGAGTTTAAATATCGATTTCTCTTGAATCTTAAATCACTCTCGTGAAATGAAAGTAGCATTTGGTAGAAGAATGTTAGTTCTACCATATAGAGTAGCAGGATATAGTGGGATTCTCGTGATTCGTAAGAAATCAACGTTTAAAGTCATTGTTTACAAATGGCTTTTAGGCCCTAATCATGAATTACTCGAGATATGCTCGATTGGCTCCGCCAAGTGACAGTTCAAATTGGCTCCCGTTGTTGTATCCGCCAGACTATGAATCTAGTGACTATACTGTGGACTGGATGCATTATGATTTAGATGATCGTGAAGGATTGTATTCCTGTGTGTTAGACATAACGTCGCTAGTAGTGCGCTTTCGGGTCCTTACAGGAAATTTGCCTTATGTGGTTTGAATGGGTGCATCTGCCGGACGAATTAAATTCGGAATCTGTGGGACCTGCATGTGAAGGAGTTGAATGAATATGTGGGTTCTCATATGTTACTTCATATGCACTCAAGCTGAATTCTGTCCCTTCGATAACACCAGCTGTATCCGTTGTCGCTTCTAAAAATTATTACCGCGATAAGAGCACACTTACATACTGTAAACAGCTACGTTCTTGATAAATTCTCGGCACTTTCTGACCTTTTTCGATTGGAATTTGTTCTCTTCAACGCGAAGCAAAATCAATCTCGATGATTATCCTTAGCAGCCTATAGACGGCGTTACAACAATCAATGGAAATCAACAACATTATGTCCACGGCATAATTCCAAGTTGACATTTTAACGGGCGAAAACATGCGGCCAGATTACTTCTGCTTAGTGAATAGGGCGTAATGGTGATTTTTCAAGTTTAGATAAAGAAAGTCATATTTACGCATAAAATCCGTGAATATATATTTCAAGCTCAAGTCGAAATACGTAAATGATGTTTAGAATAGTGTTTGCCTAAAATATTAAACTATTTGCCAAGATTTGAAGCTATCTTAAAAAAAAGCGGAACAGCTAAATAGCCAGATCAATGTGTGATCCGGAAGAACGCCATACATTATTTTTCTTCTTTAAGGAGGTGTCTAATTGATTTTAATGTCATTGTCAAGGTAAATTCGCTGTTCTGGAATTGTTCAATCAAAATATAATACAATATGATTTGTTTACATTTTGGTTCTTCCGCCCTTTTCAAATGTTAGTCTAGATTTTCTTTGAGATGCTAGCACATCGAGAGTACATTAACGATTAACAAAAGAGGTGATTTTGCACACCACACTCTGCTACCTTGTGTTGAAAAGATGACGTATCGATAGAGATGCACACGCTCCGCGCGTATGCACTAGTGGTGGCACTATTGTTTGCTGATTCAGTATTCTTTTCATGTATCCCGTGTCACGTTACATTGGTCCACTATACAGGGTGGCAACGTAGAAACAAGACACTTGAAAATTGTTGTAAAACTTAAACAGGATTGTACTTCTCATTCATTGCAGTTTTAATAACAAGTAATTGTGTTTAGTGAAATTCAAATTTTTGCTCGTCTATATTTAATCACGGCTCCCAGACGCTTTTCAAAACTGTTGCAAGCCACATGCACCACACAGAAAAAACTAATGAATTTTAACAGACGCGTAAACTTTCCCCTCGTTTGATTTCAAGCCACAGCAGGTGTAAACAACGAAATTGTTAGCAATTTTTCTTGGGCCATACAGCAATGCAAAAGATTTGCCAGAAAATAATGGGATATTTCATGTAAATTTAAGCCAGAAAACGCCTGAATCCAGCCTTTTGTATGAAAGATTGCCAATATTGTTGTATGGCACATGGAAAGTTGCAAACAATTTCGTGGATTACGTCTCCTTTAGCTTGAATTTAAACGAGGGGATATTTTACACGCTTGTTAAAATTAATTATTTTTTCCTGCGCAGCCTAGCTCCTTCATTCGGCCTATGTACCAAATGTGTCATTAATTTAGCGATAATCGACAAAATCATGTTGCTATTAGGATGACCGATGTAATCCAAAGCAATTGAGACAATATTAATCAAGTTATAGTTGTTCACTGCCGCGTAATTTTCGGTTTCTCGAACTTTTGGGGCATCATGATTTCACTGGTTAAGCTGAACAGATGATCTACACGATCTTCAAGTCAAATTCTCTTAATTTTGCTAAATTTAGCTCTAAATCTAAATTTAGCTTAATTGAATTGATCATGCAAGTAATGCAGTCTGGCTGTGCACAAAATAGTTACACTTAACAAACTAAGTGTTCACAAACTAAGTGAAAAAACGTCCTTTTTTTTATTCATGCCCTTTATCTCTAATCAAACTGAAACCCGTTTTCTTAGGATAATCCCTGGATCTTAATACATCATTGAGAAGATCACAAAAGTAACTTTAAGAAGTATTAATGACACGATAGGTTGTCATTCAGAAAAAAAATCTTAGAGAAAAAAAAGGAATTTTCAGTTTGTTGATCAGCAACATTTTTTCCTAGCATATCCTAGCACCTCTGAATCAATTTCTTGATGTATACTAGCAAGATACGAAGAAAAATCTCGCACAAACTTGCCCTGTTTTGAAATCAGGGTGTTTTATAAAAAGTTGACTACTTTGGGGCAGTTTCATAATTTAAGGTTGATGGACACCTGTTTATTTTTTTGGGCAATTTTGGTAGTTTTTTTAGCAATAGTTTAACGAAAATATGGTGCAAAATAATACATAATTTAAAGTCGTGACCATTTTTTGAAAATGGCTTGAATTTTAAATGGTATACTGCCTTCGCTCAATTTTCAACTACTTCCATTAAATTTTCACAGCCTGCCGTACACTAACGAAACTATCAACACTCTCGTTTTTTGTTTTACCATAATAACGGTCCAGGGCAAAAAGCCTCATGAAATTATTCCGATTCTGTTCATTACTATTCTGCTTTCATTCGTATTCAGAAGCAGAACTGAGCAAACATGACAGCTGATCGTACGGTGAATGAATCGGACGGTAGCAGTGTGGACGATTTTTCATTGCCTATTTTTTACACGCCAATCATTAACGATTGCATTCAGTTGGATTCAGCAGAGCGAGATTGATTGAATCTCAATCCCCAAGTAACCACGAGGCTGTAATAGCATGCATATATAGGGCATATGCATTACGTCTAGTGCATCATTGAAGTTGGATTAAAGCTGAAAAGGGCCCCACTAAGATCGAACTAAAGCTATATATTTTTGTCATGCCATGAGACCTTGCTAAAGCAGCAATATTGCATTGGTAATGCATCACTACATTCTTAAGCTAATCTAACGCTTCATTACTTGACAACTGTTGAATTGATGCGATTCCGCATTACCGATGTGTGATTTTGGGGTAACATAAGTGCAATAATATAATGCTTGTGGTTACTTGGGTCATTTCTTCAAATCATACCTTAAACATCATTTAACATTTCAAATAAACATCATTTAACATTTCAAATAATGATCTAACTTGATGTTAAGCAATCTAATGCAACATAAAAACATAAAGCGTCATATTAAACCATATCTCTGCTCTGATCCTTCCAGCTGATTGCATTCACTGAGTCAAAATAATCTCGTTCGGTGTATTCAAATCGCTTACGTTCAGTGGCAACGCATTCATTCAATATAAGGTATAGCTGAAAATTTGTTTTGCATGATTCTGTTTTCCTCGTTTACTCTTTCTACAATGTTCGTTTTCGAGGATTCGTGTAAAATCATTTGATAGGAAACATCACACTCGTTAACTATTCTGTTAGCAACCGAGGGTTGCTATTTTAAATCGGTGGTGCTCATGCGAGTGAATGAGTTTTCCCATGCTTGAGCATAAGTCTACATGTCTACTCGAATCCGTCTTTGAGATATTTTTTTTCAATAGAAATCTCAGCCCTCTTAAAATGTTAATCCTAAATATTAAAGAAGTAAAATATGAACAAAATATTTTAATAATATCAACCACAAGCTTACTCCATAGAATGAGAACAAAGAAATGAAACAAGGTGTTCGTCCGCCTGCTTGTATGGAAATCGCCCTTACTTACCTTGGTAGCGATAGCAATTATCCTCTGTCTTAGCCAGACCATGGAGTTCACTGAGGTTTGATGAAATTCTCCGGTTCTTCCAAACAATTTGCGTCCAGTTCATTTAGGAGTTGCATGTGACGCAACGGACAACTCGATTACAGTTGTCCGATGAGCAAGAGGCAAATTCAACATCATCCGTATAGATTCCATCCGAAGTGCAGCCACGACGTTCATCTGCAAAGAAAGGTAGATATGACTATTGATCCCAATGCACTATTGACCAGAAACGCAATCTTGCGATATTAGTAAACGACCCTAATTTTTTTTTTCAATGTTCAATACATATATCATACTTTTAATTAAGACAGACAGACTTGTTAAATTTCTGATAGTAACAATTTCTAGGGGTAGTTATATAATGTAATGTTGGTCGATAAAAATCTCCTGTGGTTATTTTTTTCTTAAATCAACGTGTCTTCTGATGTATTTATATGCTTTATTCCTTTAACGTCTCTTTAGACTGTACGTTTGCTTTAGACGTTTTAGTTCATTCGATACGGCATGAGGATTGCAAGCACCTGAGCGGGACAGCGTGCTCCCCGTTCCCCCTATTTTCATATGTCCGTTCAGAGCAGGCAGATCCCAGATAAATACGCTTGATGTCATTGTTTACAAATGTTACTTTCGACTTTTTCACTATTTTGTCTAAAATTATCAGTTTCCGAAACCAAAAGCATGTGCGAAATCTCATTCCAATCAACGACCATGAAGTTTGGTTGATCGGTCATTTGGCGTGGAATCCGTCAGCTCTATCATTAGGGGCTATTCATACACCACGTAGACTTTTCTGGGAGTTTGACCAAAGTCTTCGCTCCATAAAAAAGTTCCAAAAAATTGTATGGAAAAAAGCCTACGAGAGGGAAGGTTGTTCTGAGATTTTCAAACATGAGTCTACGTGGTTTATGAAGCAAGATGAAAACGATCACGGCAAACACTCTTTCGTTCATTCACAGCGCTGAAAATTGGATCGATGGGAAATTGCCCTTTATGTTGAATCTGTTGCCAGTTTGTTGTCAGGCAACGGGGCTTCATGGTCAAGCGGTTGCGGTGTCACCAGCCGTTTAGGCAATTGCCATGAAGCGAGGGTTCGACTGTTCGCAAAACGAAAACGCCGTACTGGTCCACTGGGTGTCAAGTTAAGTTGTCCGTTGTAATTTGCTATAATATTCAATGTTCAATCTGCACAACGTCGAGTTGAAGATAGTGTAAATGTCTTTTTAACTCCATGTAGGTAGAAAATTTGAAGTCAACTGTTTCCTCGTTGCTCCAATTCAGTGGGTTGATACTGAAATTGTGACGCTCTCCTACCAACAATGCTGCTCCAGTAACGTGTACAGCCATTATCAGCTATTGATAACTGTTGAACTGAATATATGGATAACGAAGAGTTTAAATCAAAATTTTGACATCTTAATAATCATGATTGGAGTTAAACGTGTTTCAAATCTGCTGAAAAACGCACTTTACACTTCTACTATTGATTCTCTCAATCTACTAAGAAATCTGGTTGAGTCATATTCTTTACATACATCTCCTTCTTGGAAGTATGAACAGCGTTTTAGTCATTACAGGATGAGTAAAAAATAATTATTGTACACTCATTGGATCCGTTAGAAAAAATGAATTCGACCATCATGACTCAATCACCGCTTGCACGGCATTGATTTCATCATGAAACGCACACAACTTGGTAACTTTATCATCAAGATGCCTTAATGACAACTTGGTTCCATAATGCTGCATGAACAACAAAAATACCCTCTGACTTTGAGTGCGATATTCTTGAACCATACCGAGAAAAATTGTACCTATCCAGAACGTGAATAAGTACGTGAAAAAAATGGTTAACCTTTACTATTGCATAATATTTTTCCAATACAACATACCTATTTTGCTAATGTAACACCTAGCGTTCGTTTTCCACGTCCAATCTCCTTACAATTATTCAATGAGGAACACTGCTGACAAACGGGAACACGATCCTTGTTGCACATAAAACCACCGCAATTTACTATAGGAACTGCGTTTTCTGAATCTTCTCCACTGCAGCTACGGTCAACAGTTCCATTGCTGTCTGAAAATCCCATTTTGTGTTATTTCTTAGAGGCATTGAACATATTTTTTTTTAAATGATACCATACTTAAATAAATTGCGCAGCCCGAATTGCAAGACTTTGTAGTCACGATGTCAGTTGCATCTGGACAATCCGTGCATTTAACACAAACGGTAAATGCATTAGCTTGGTGTTCTCCCAAAACCAACAGCACTAAGATGCAAAATGGAACGATCCTATCCATTTTCCACATGAAGGAAATGGATTCTAATATTTCAACTTTGGCACTGTAATAATCGGTTCGAGGCGAAAGCCCGTTGCTTCGTACTGTATTATATCGTTCTTCTACTCACAATACTTTTCGAGAGGCGCCTTCGATAAGCTATTGCGACCCTTTAAAACCATATTAAATGTGATAATCAATTTTACCTATGATGGGTGCTACGGCCAAAATCTGGTCGACATAATCTTGACGGATTTCTTTTAATTATGCTTTTTAAAAACTAGAACACCTTTCATTTTATAAGTGTATGCGAGCAGAATTATGTAGCTATTTTGATTTTGACGTTGCTTTTCAGTTATTAAAATAGCGTACAAGCCAAAGGAGCAATGCATTCAAAAATTCAAACATCTGGCACGTCGAATTAGTGGAATCGTTAAAAACGGCCATAACAACTGACATCTGAATCAAGTGTCATTTCAACTAAAAGCTTAAAACCGCAGCGTCGACAAAACGAGTCTCCAGCGGTTTTAACCGATACACTGATCTGTCCGTCCGAGATGTCGCACACAAGCTGTCGAGTGTCAAGCAAAAAAACGAAAGGGTGAGTAATGTCAATGACATAACTGCAAAAGTTGACGTTGGACTGCTTGTTAATGAGAACAAATTGATGTCATCAAATTGATAAATTTCTACTATATTTTATTCAGTCTAAAGAACCATGTAACCCCATGCTATTAGTGTGAGGCTTTACTATTGGTTCTATAATATTTTGTTAGTTGAATGTCCAACGTGCTTGTGAGTATTAAATGGATCTTTTGTATACATTTATATTGAACGTAGAGCAGAGCTGGTAGCGTATTTATGGATAAATAATAGTGGCTTTCGAGACTAAAATAATAAAAATAGTGACCAAATAGTGACTATAGAGAGTGATTTCTAAATTTTAGTATTTTTTGAAATCTTCTATACATTTGTTGTATAAGTACAGTAAAAATGAACTAAGTGATCACCCCCGCTTGCAAAAATGAATAATACTGCGGCGCAGTGGCACTTTTAAGATATTTTTTTTAAAAAAGAAACCTGTTAATCAAAGCCTATTTTTTTCTCAACGACCTCCTGCACTTGGTCGCACGGTTGAAACGCCACCCAGCTACTTCTGACATATCTTACTTCTCAATTTCTTTTTTGAGCCGTTGCTATGTTAGGCAGTTTTCACTACCTTAATCACCTGAGGGCATTTAGGCTAACCTACAGCCATTTTCTTAGTAAAAAACTGGTACCAATACTCCTCAATTTTGTATTCAAGGTCAGCCCGTAGCATTTTAACAAGTTCCATTCGTCAATAAGATCATAATTGACCTGATTCGGAAGTACCTTGACGATTTTAACAACATACTTGGACCTTTCATTAGAAGCAACGGCTGGTGGGTTGAGGCATTGCCAATCTTTTATTAAAAGTTCTGCAAATCAGACTTTTGACGTTTTTGTTTTTATACTGGGGCACAATTTAAAAAAAGTCGCAATGCACCCGTCACGAACAGTGATCAGGGTTCTCAGTAATTTCTCAAAAGATTTTCAAGATTTTTACACCAATCGATCGGAAGTATTTCTTCGCATCAATTTCAATAGGCAACATAGCTGATTTCGGGCCACATACTATTGAAAAATTCATAAATGTTAAGTCTTGCCTTAAAAAAGTATATTGACCTCTTCAGGCCTAAGAAGTCATATATGAACTCAAAAGGATAATAGCTGCATACAATCACAAAAGTGTACATTGTCTTGAAAATTTGTTTTCCATCATCTTTTATCTGGAAAA
The DNA here is from genome assembly GCA_034211315.2 of Aedes japonicus. Lineage (NCBI taxonomy): Eukaryota > Metazoa > Arthropoda > Insecta > Diptera > Culicidae > Aedes > Aedes japonicus. The sequence continues at coordinate 136,200 of JASCZW010003107.1, forward strand.
TATAAAAACAAACATGTGAGTTTAAGGCCTAATTGACAACCTAGAACATCCTGAATATGAAGAAGTTCAGGAAGAAAAAATGAATGCCATATTAATAGTGGAAAGCGTTGTTTTAGAATAATGTACATTTGCAAACGTAATATTGAATTTTCTTAATAGTTCACTTGCGTTTCAAAACTTCAGATTTAAAGTAGTAACAGTAGCTTTCAGGGCTAAATAAGCTTACGATATGTATGCAAACATATTGAAAGAACCTTTTGGAACGTCAACAGTCATTATTTGATAACTTTATGATGTCTTAGGTCATCCAAACTTTATTTGCGTTCAGAACATAAGATCTACAGTAGTAACTATAGCTTTTTGGGCTATACAAAGTCACGCTACGTCTTTATCCATATTCAGTGAATATTTTCGAACGTAAAATAACACCATGAGATGAACGGGGATGATCTAGGTCATCCATACTGTCCTTCACTTCAGAACATAAGATCTACAGAGTGTGCAAAGGGACAAAATGTAATTAATAATATTAATAATTAATATAATAATTAATAATATTGATTGAATAATGTGGAAGGCACATACATGATGCTACAATCTTGGGATGTTATGGGTACCTTAAGTTCAAAACATAAGACCTGCAGTTTTTTTGCTTTATTTGGTGACCATTTGTTTTCAAATAATTCAATGAATCTTATAGAAGGTCAACAGTTACTGTTTTATAACTCTGAGATCCTCTAGGTAATCCAAAGCGTCCTGGAGTTCAGAATTTGAAATCTACGGTTGTAACAGTAGTTTTGGGCAATTCAAAGTTGCGTCACATATTCAAGTATATTCAGTGAATATATTCGAACGTACCAATACAGAAGAAGATAATTTTGGGATGGTCCAGGTCATTCAAACTGTCTTGGCGTTTAGAACTTGTTAGATGTTACATGTTATAAGTTAACTACATTCTTAACATAAAAAAACATTATAAAGCAATATGACATGTTCTTAGGCATCCAAACTGTCCTTGAAATCAGAACATAGATCCTACAGTTGTAACAAAAGCTTTCTGGGCTATGCAACGATGTGTTGAAGCATATTCGTTGAATATTTTGAGAGAACAACAGAAATTATGAGATAATCTTTGGATGTTCTAGATTATCCACACTTTCCTGGAATTCAAAACATAAGATCTATAACTGTAGATTTTATGTTTCGAATTGTAGCTTAAAATCTACAGCTTCTTGGACTAAACAAAGTAACAATATGTATTTGACCAAATTATGTAAGTGTTTTGAAAGGTCAACCGATATAATGAAACATCTTGGGATGTTCTAGATCGCCCTTTAGCTCAGAATTTAAGAATTAGCTTTATAATCTATAAAAGGTGATGATTTGCATTCAAACACATTCAGTGAAGCTTCTGTAGGCTCACCAGTCATTACAAGATTATCTCGGGATGTTCAGGTTCATGAGAGCTGACCTTGAGTTCAGAACCTAAGATATGAAGTAGTAACCGTAGCCTTTTGAGCTATACAATGAGTGATTATTCTCTCTAGAAGAAACTTTAGAAATAAGATCAGTATGCTTATCAATAGCTCATAAACTTGATCAAAGACCTTTAAATGTAATTCTACTTAAGAAGTTTTACAACTTTGCCAAAAAATATTCGGTTGAATAGAAGTCAAGTAAAGTATGTTTTTTTTAAATCTATTGTATCATAAACTAATAATATTGGTCTCAGATGTTTCCTAGAAAAAATATAAAATTTCAATGTACGAGTTTTAATGGAATTTTGAAATCATAACACTTTTCTAAACTGGTCGAACTACACTGCCTCACAATTCCACACCTAGATTCAGAATTACTAAGGGATTCACTAGGAATAAGTGCTTTATCTGATTTACAATTCGTTCCCATTTTTCTCACATATTTGGAGAAGTACGCTTTTGAAACATCTAACGAAAATTTTTTGAAAAAAAGTTAGCGTAAAAAAAATTACTTGATTATTTTATGTAGTTTCTTCATTGGACATTTTATTTGCATATTGGATAAACGTTTATACTCCTGTTTTTACTCCTATCCCGTTCGATAGGTTTATATGTAAGAAATAGTTCCCGGAGTTCGCTAGGTTTAAATGTATGAAAATATGACAAAATATTATATAATAACTGAAAAATTGTAAAAATAATGAAAGATGACGTAATATGGGACCACGTGCGTCGCATTCAAGTTGATCCAGAGTGCTGTGACCGACCAGCGCACTGCATTTGAGAAGTTTGATTGAGGAAGAAGTGGGACAGCGTTCGCCAGGGCATCTAGCTTTTTGGTGTATATTACTCGACTTTTATACAGTGTGGCCGGATCGCTTAATTTGGTTGACTATTGTACAGTATGTACAAGTGATTTTTTTTTAAACTTTTAACAATCTGCGGTGCAAAAATAATGACTTTAGTGACCGTCTTCCGAAAAATAGTGACTTTAGTGACTTTTGGATGCAAAAAGTGACTTTTTTGTGACTAGACTCAAAATAGTGACCTGCTACCAGCCCTGTTACAGCAAATTACAACGAATAACTTAACCTAACTCCCAGTGGACCAGTTTGGACATTTGCGTTTTGCAATAAGTTCCACAGACTGGAGCGGGAATCGAACACTCACTTCATGGCAATCGCTTGAACGCCTATTCTCCTCGTTTTTAAAGTTATAGTTTAATAATCGAGTAGAAGTCCTTTTAATGATTTGCTTAATCAACTCGGTATAGAAAGCACAGCAGATTGAGTAGAAAACCTTCTTCCTTGTATCATTGTGAGTACCAGATCCAAGCATTTCTCTTGCTGCCACCCCGATATATATTTCCAACTTCTTATGAAGGTGTTTCTGGAAATCAGAAACTCTGAAATCCGTCAGGTATTTGCAAAGAGATCCTCTAGCAGGAACTTCAGTTGATTGCACATGTTCGGGAATTCCGGAGCATCTGACTGGAAGATACGATTCGCTTTTTTGAATAGTGGCAATAAGTAGCTCAAGAAGTGGAGAAGTGGCTGCGTCATCGGGTCATTTAGATAACAGAGGATGTGCTGTGCGGTTTGATTGCAATCGCAGTTGGATTGGAACACAAAAAACAACATGAGCTCCGAAAACCGATCCAAATTACTTTTGACAACTGACTCCAACGACAGCAATCTGGTGGTAGATGCATGCAGAACTTTGAAAGGCTTTAATTCCAACTTGGTATAATCTGGAATTACGTGGATCGTATCGGATCGGATTGACTGTGCCAGGTGCAATGGCAGCTTTCCGCATGCGTAGCTTGCACAAGGAGCCAGTACATTTGATAATAACAAAATGGGGAAAGTCACGTTTCAGCAGCTTCTGGACGGATTGGTCAGAACCCATCATTACCAATTCTCCATGTGATCCAAAGCTCACATGCCCTCTTTTGTAATCGGTTCCACCACTCTGAAACTGGACACTATCAAAATGTCATGTAAATTTCTGTCCCCTGAGACCAACACATACACGCGTCCTTATGCACGTAAGAATGAGTTGGAAGAGATGAGAAAATAAATTCAATCAAACACATCTTCGTTGAATTGCGTATGTGTTAGTTTCAGGAGATATGATTTAACGTGAAATCATTCTTTACCTTTTCCGACTTTTTTCAAACATTTTGAGTAAAATTAATAATTTCTAAGAGTATATTTACGATCGCGCTAAATATATCTAGGTTTTTGTACTGTAAGATTACACTTCACTCAAAATTAAAAGCAAGATTGTAATGCAATTTCGCATGATTTTGTTTCATTTTTCGTAATGGAGAAAAAATGCAACATTGATCGTGAGAAAAAAAACAACACATTAATTCACTTTGAAAAATTCAATGTGTGAGTAAGGTTGTGCAGTGTATTAAGGTTGAGTTTAAGATTGGAGTCCGGAAATTCTATGGCTCACGAAAAAAAAACAATCACAATACGCCGATTTGACACGAATGCCAAAGCAGTGGTAAAGTGTCAAAAATAAATAATAATAATAACAATACGCCACCGAGTTGCTTCGATTATCGAGGCACTCGGCGATATAGCAATGAAGCTAATGTCTCTCATACACAATTGCATGGCGACATTTATTTCATAAAGAAGGGCAAACTGGAAGAGAGGGAGATCGAAGTGTGTTGACGAGTGAAAAAATTAAAAGAGAACACTTGACAGCGGAATTCTAACAGTGGCCAATAGCGTTGTGGCATTCTGTGGTATTGTCTCTCCCGTATTGAAAAGTTGTTGGCGGTTGAACGAAACCCCAACGGTTGCTTCGACTGTCGAGGCACTAAGCACACAGCGATAAATTTGGTTCGAGGAATCTGTGTGCTGCCAACCGCTTGCACACACTTGCATAGCTTCGTTTACACCATAAAACGCTTTGTGGATTATGAGGGGCAAAATTGCCTTCTCTGAATCATACGAATTTCTCAAGAAATGGTTGTAAAAACTGCAATTGCATTTTTTGCCACCTTTTTAACTTTTGGGTTTAGAGATTACAAAAAATCACGTTTGAAATAACTATGTTTCGAATACCAACAATATCCATCGAGAACCTTATTCTAATTTCTCAAAATTCCTCTGTGTGAATGCAAAAAATACTTCTGATTTGGAGAAACAGTATTTTTGTAGAAATCCCTGTTGTGGGAGATTCTGCTGAAGGAATTTCTCTCAAGAAACATTGACACAAAAACTTCTCCAGCGGAATACTTGAAGAAATTTTTGAAGGAGTTTCTGGAAAACTATGCGTAAGAAGCCTTACAGACATCTTCCAGAAAATATAAAAAAAAACTCCTTGTGTAATTGTAAAATTAGGAATTATATATATGAGTTTGTAAAATCTTCATAGATTTCTACAACATATGAGGATTCTCCAAGAATTACTACAGGATTTATCCTAAAGTTTTTGTAGTAGTTCTTTCAGGTGTTCTTCAGAGATTCTTTTAGAATCACAAACCATAATAAGCTCAGGTTTAAAAAAAAAAATCACTAGGATGTTTTGAACTCCTTTGCCAGAAGAAACGCCTGAAAGAATACTTGGAAGACACACACACACACATACACACACACACACACACACACACACACACACACACACACACTCACACACACACACACACAAACTGACTTTCAGACATCTATCATCTATCCCTGTAGTGTTAGCAGGGGCAGGATAGTCAAGAACAAAATGGATAAAGCACATTAGTCCCAAGCCTCATGAATCGTCCCTAAAAATGTATTTCACGTCGAAGAACCTTTCATAAATTCTGTCAAATTAACAAAGCAAATCAAAACAAACACTAAGATTCTTATAGAGAAAAACGAAGGAATGTATTGCAAGGTGTATAGTGTCAGGTGCATTGGGACTAAAGAGTTTTACAACAGTAGGCCAATTGTAAATCGTTAGTTCCTATTGATTGATGGTGTCAGTGTTAATTGTTTGCGTCATGGACCTAAGACAGCACAATAAAAGGAGAATTGGTAAAAAGTTGTTTGCAACAATGAACTCATATTTTAAATTTGAAATTTTGTTTGTTAAAAATCTTAAAAACCTTGGTTTATCTCCATAATATGTAATCTTTACATACAGATATCTGTATGAAAAATATGAAAAAATCTGTAACAATCTAGATAAATCTGTGCATGTGGCATCCCTGTGCAAAGCCAGAATTGATGGTCGGTCGGTCGTTCTCACATGTTTTATTATCGCTGGCACGGTCAGGGTTGCCACATTATTTTTCGTTCCCATCTTTAATTTTTTCCACCAATTTTTTTTATCTGTTTTTAACTGCAAAGCTCTTGGTTAAAATCTGTACTTGAGACTTTGTGTTATAAATACAGAATTAAAAATGTCAGTTGCCTGAAGGCTAATGCACTTTTTTTATTAATAATTATTTGAATTCAGTATCTAGTAATTCATGATTAGGGCCTAAAAGCCATTTGTAAACAATGACTATAAACGCCGATCTCTCACAAATCACAAGAATCTTACTATACTCGGCTACTCCATATTGTTGAACTAACATTATTTTACCAGATGCTGCTTTTATTTTACGAGAGTGATTTAAGATTCAAGAGAAATCGACATTTAAAGTCATTGTTTACAAATGGTCTTAGGCCCTTAACATGAATTACTCGAGATATCTACTCATCAAAACACATTTGTTTTGATAAGCTCATACAAAACGGTCTTCTCAATAGAGCTTAAGTGTAATTATCGGTTGCCCTACATCACACTACGCCATTTTTTTCCAATTTTTGAAAAACTGACAGCGATAAAAAGTCAACACCAAAAAAACACTCTAAACAACTTCTATCCAAATCTTCTAGAGAAAATACCCAAGGGGTAATTTGGGTTATTTGTTAAATCGTTTTAGTCTAGAGGACAAGTAACTGTAGACATCTAGTTCCTGGTAGAATAGTAGCTTTTCGGATGCGTAGCTTGCACAGAGAGCCAAAGAGTGGCAAGTTTATTTGATAATTATCAAATGAGGACAGCCGCTTCTGGACGGATCGGTCAGATATGGGTTACCAATGCTGCATCTGATCAAATGGTAACTACTCAAGTTAGCCAACAAGATTAAAAGCCGAGCAAAATTTTCTTCGTCATAAAAAACGCGTTTGTTCCAACCTTCTGTAACTTTGTCAATTATCAAGTATATTTGATTAACGTTAGTAAACTAATGTTTCGACACTCTATGTGACTCAAAATTATTATTTTGATAAAGTTTATAAATTTGAAGTTATCAGTGAATATATGTGAAAATATATGTGCGAAGGAAAATTCGATTAACCTCTTTGTGTGCATACATCATTCAGTCTGTCCAGAAAATGACTCTACACCAGAGCTAAAAAATCATATTCAATTCTCAAAGTTGCACCCTGACTGAGTCAAAATATACAGTCATCATCGCAATCGTTCTAGCGAACATACGAACATAAATGACCTACAAATTTGCCTTCTATGAACATTTGCTGCAAGATGAGTCAACTTGTTTTGTGTTGCTTTACTTTGATCATTCATTCGTTCCATGAATGACTGACTGGTTACAAGAACATTCAGTCAAGCAACCAAAATCTTTTGAGGCTTGAATAGCCGTGTGCTTTGCTGTGGTGTGAATGAGTTGTATTGAACACGAGGACAACGGAATGACTGAGCATAGCAAAATAGTAAACACGAATATATTGCGTGACTGATAGAACGAAATGAAGAGAGCAAAAATTACTTACTGAATATTTTTTTACTCATCGTTCACGACGGGTGTCAATTTTTTCGAGCTCTGCTCTACACCATGCATCGGTTGGATCATTTTCGTATTCTCCAAAGCACTGAAAGCAAAAGTTGACTGAAGACCAAATGGTTGACAGACGAAGGTGTTCACATCTTGATTTTTTTTTTCAGAAAATTTGAAACATTTCAGAACGTTCCCAATGGAATAGGATGACTAAATTATGGTACAATTTATGATTTAAATCGGCAACTTTATTTTCCAATTGATTTGGAGATAACTTAAAAAAAGGCTGAATTTATAATATACACACTAAGATTTTTTCACCGAAATCTGTAAAGTTTTACCGAATTCTCAACAGCTGAACGTTCGGTAATCTAATTTTACGGATTTCGGTGAAATTTTACAGATATCTGTAAAAATATTACCAGATTTTGGTAAAATTTTACCGAAATCCGTATAATCGAATAACCGAACGTTCAGCTGTTGAGAATTTGGTAAAACATTACAAATTTCGGTGAAAAAATCTAAGTGTGTAATGTTTAATACGACTTGACTACACGGTTCAGTCAACAATGTCAGCAATTTCGTAAGCTTTAAAATAACTGTGTTTCAAATTTACAATTTCTACAATACTCTAATCAGCTGCGCCAACACTTCTCCAGCGGAAAATATGAGGTTATAATATTCGTTCATCTTAGATTCCTCTAATAAATCAGGAGTTTCTACAAGAATTACTTCAGCAAAAACATTATAGTTTTGTGTAGCTCTTTCAGGAGTCTTCCCTTCAGAAGGACCCCTATTAGAATTACAAAACTTCACATGTTCAGGGATTCCTTCAAAAAATTTATTGCAAGGCAGTTTTTCAAAACTGCCGATGAAGTTCTAGAAGAAACACCTGAAAGAACCCCTGGAGGAATGCTTACAAATTCCTGAAGAATACCCATAGAAACACCTGAAGGAATATTTTAAAAAATGTTTGAAAACTTTTCATAGCATCTTTAGAAATTTCGATAAATCCTTTTGACAAACTATCTCATAAAATTCATAAGATTTCGACAGGAAAAATGTCACCGCTGCATAAAGGATCTTCGGATAAAAATGAAAACTTCGTAATTGCCAACAATCTTAAAAATCTTGGTTATTTTAACATACAGATATTTGTATGAAAAAAAAAGTAAACAATCTGTGTCATTCTAGATATATCTGTGCATTTGGTAACCCTGGGCACGGTAACTGTGGCAGTATGAACCAATCAGAACATGGCGTACATATGATGTCTTTTTCGACCAATAGCTTTGTGCGTAAAGGCATTTTCCTTTCCAGTAATTTTTAGATAGTTTAAACAAATGTTATTAAATAACTTCGCAACAGTGATTCAGCTTTGATGTTCTACCTTTCAAATGAAGTACTTATCGTAAAATTCCTGTTGGTCAAAGAGGAGATATTATCGTTCAAAATCTCCAAGCCTGCGTAACGCTTTCGATTGCAGAAATTTTAGAACGGCGCCCGTAAGTCCTCCGTCAAAAAACGAACTGGATTGTTTAATATAATTAAGAAGAGAAAATGTTAGAGTATGCGCGTGCTAGGTGGATTCCAACAAACTATTTCTTATCCGATTGCTTAAGAAAAACGTCTTCAAGAATTTGATATGAATGAGTAAAGCGAAGTATTCAAGGGACTACTAATACTGTATTCGAACCATGAGATCTTTCTCTTCCTCTAACCTCGAATCAAATCAGTGCGATTTAAATCACAAAAATTGCTTTTATTTGGTTAAAAATGTAGCGTACAATACCATACAATTATTTTGTCAAGAACGCATGAGCTTGAGATTCATATCAATAATCAATCGAGGGTAGTCGATTTTCCTGTCTACTTAGGCTAGTGATGTATAATGTTATAGTGCCATCATGGCTGACATCCACCCATAAGTGATATGCCAGTATTCACTCTACTCTTATATGTATTGGTTAGACTTCCTATGTTTAATACAAGAGGATACCCGATCGAAAATCATATCAAGCTATACCCGAATAAAAACTTATTCCAGGTATCTAATGTTAAAATAATAAATGTTATAAATCTGTCATATCAACAGAAGATAGTGGCTCCAAATCGTGACGTTTAGCAAAAAAGACGGCCAAAGAACCTGCCTGAAGGAAAACTTCGAATAGTTAACTGAGAGTGAGTTCTGTAAGACAACTGGAAGAGGAAAGATTGCAAAAAATTTCAAGCATATGACACTTTCAAAGATAGCTAGGATATGTCTGGTTTGACCGACTATCTGTACCTGTTTCACGAAAAGCGACATTGACATTGCAGCCGAGATCTGAGTTGAAAGAAACGCCTTCTCAATCGAATTAAAAACAAAATTTATCAATGTACACGCATTCTTGTCTGACCATATTTTGATCGTACCACGCTTTTGTCTTATCTTAATAAGTGTAAATAAAATCCCCATTGATAACTGTCGAGCCAAAAGACGTTATTTAGATTACGTTTGAGTCTTAAATCATTTTATTTGCGTATTTGGGAGCGTACTCAATGAATATTGGCCATGGCGTTAAGAAAGCCAAATTAGAAGCTAACTTTATCAAGGAAAAGTTAAAAAAATCTCCGCATATTAAAATTTCTTCTTATAAACTATCTTGCTCAGATTGAACATCGTTTTTTCGCACCCGTGTGTCAGATGTTGACGCAGGCACAGATTATACTACCCAGGGCAAGAGACGGAAGGGTGTGAGGAAGACCAGTAAAGTATGGAAAGTATGGACGCAGTCAGAAATCACTGTCATTTCCAAGTCGGCAATCATTAAGAATTTCGCTGTAACTCACATGAATTTCAGTATCAATGTGATGAATATATGGACAAGATGAATGCATCAACCTGTTCTTTCTAACATTTTACACTTTCATAACTGCGCATCTTCACGTCATTATAGGATACGAAGCTAGTGTGAAAGAGCTAGTTGATTTGTTCTGTCATGCCTGTCGTGCCTTGGCATTGAACGAATTATTTTGATGGGCCATAGATTTTTCATTGTGGCCTACCTGACAAACGTAAACAATTGCTTTTACTGTAAATTTCACGTCACACAAAATCTACCCATGTAAGCTTCCAATTCTATCGAATAGGACTCTTGTTTTTCGAAATAGCTTTCAAAGATAAGTGAGGCAAGTTTCCAAGGGCAACACATTCAAAGAAGAGGCAATTGTTTACGTGCGTCAGTTAGGTCTGAATAATCTCTGCCGTTTTCAGTTGTCAGATGTCCAAAATTGCCAAAATCATGTGAGCTATGGTGCATCAATGTGTGGTTGACAGCGACGTGAACCCCTGGTCATTTCGCAATAATTGATAACTAGTTCTTTTTTATGGCTGCATCCTGTTGTTTACCTTTATCTCCCAGCACTTGTGTACCGGTTTAATCGTTTCCAACTGTTTGTTTCAAAACGGGTGGACTTTCAGCGGAACAATGTTGAAATATTGCGCACAAATGGTGTACAGAACCCGGAATGTCATTGAGAAAGTTGGCAAAAATGGAATTAGTTAGTGAGAAAGCCGTGCAAACAGCGTTCGGGAAGTTCAGTGAGGATAACACGTTTGAGGATAAATCGAAATCGGGTCAAAAAAAAGGTCTCGCTAACCATCGTCTGGATAAACGTATAATTAAGGCATTTGAGCACAAGAAGGAAGTTTCGGAGTGGGATGTTGCCAAAGAAGTTGCCACTTCGAAGTCCAATGTTCAGCGTTCCAAAGAACGTTTGACTCTTTGAACGTATGAGATACAGGAGCAGCCGAAACGGACTCCGAAACAATTAAATATTAATTGGTTGATTATTTGTTTGCTATTATTAATATTCATATAAAACAGATTGTTATAATTATAAATATATCATTAGCATTGTTCATTATTCAGATCTTTATTCAATTTCAAATTTCTAAAATTTAAATTAATGGGTCGAATTTAATTTTTCAGAAATAAGGATGGATTATACTACATAAAATGATTCATTGACATTACTTTTTTTTAAATTATTTTTTTTTTTAATTTAACTAAAATAATATTTGCGTAAAAATAAATAAGCTTGATCAAATTAACTTTGTTTATTATAAAATAAAAAAATGTATACTAAGAGACTGATTCGCTTACTTTCAGTAGAGAGCACAAGCTTGCTTAGTTCTTAGTAGTATAAGCTTGCTAGAAATAAACAAAATTATTTTCTATAATAATAATCTTTAGTCATAATTATTTCGAAAATATAAATTATTATATTAATTTTAATCTCATATATTTTGTTTGTTATGGCTTTAAACTCAAATTTGGGAGTTGAATTTCAATTGTTTTAAATAAGAAAGGATAACTATTTGAAATGATTAATTTGAATTAGTAGTATTGACTCCGTTTATATAAGTTAAATTTAATATGTTATTTAATTAAAACAAATATAAGCTCAAATTTAAAAAAATATATATATTAATAGACGAACCTGCCTCAGGCTGAAAAACGTATTAATAAAAACAAGATAAGATAGGATAACTTTATATTAAGGGGTAAAATTTTTATTTTTTGATTATTAAGAAATCTATTGCAATATTTAAACAATCTCATTTTCCATCTAAATTTTGTCAGCTATTCACCTTACTTTTCATTTATTTGAAAATTTTGACATTTAATTTAACCGTTTTATGCACTGGCCGAATAAAGTAGCTTAACTCTTAAAAATAATTTGTTTAAATATATGTTTAAAGATTGCATTATTTTTTTATTTAAATTTGCTAATTAATTAATCAACTTATGTAAATCAAATTTGTTTTGTATAAAATCATGACATATAAAATTTAACAATATGAGAATTTTAAAATTTCAAAATTTTAATTTAGGGACTGAGTTTACTTATTTTCAAGTTAGAGAGTATAAAAATATATAATATTACTTTTTTTAAATTGTTGTCTCAAAATATATTAATTTGTATGAAATAAGTTATAGTTTTGATGAAAATCAAATGAATTTGGTTATATATCCAGTCTTTTTCTGTCTATCAATTTTAACTAATAAAAGTGTAATAATTATACATTTGTTAAAAAGGAAGCTTTTCTTTTTGAAAATATTAATTTGAATTATAAGAATTATGTAAACATAACATTAATTATCAACTGAGGTAATGCAAAATGAATTTCGTTTATTACTCATAACTTTGTAAGCATGCTTTGAACATTATTTTATTATAATAAATATTTAAATGTATTAAAGCATCATTTTCATGGTATTTGGCCGACTAAATTAATACATTTTTTCGCAAAAAAAGGTACATCGAAAAGCGGTAAGGTTTAATACAGCTGGGAATTTGTTGTACTTCAAAGAAACAAAGTTTAACAAACAATGATAATTATTCATCAGCATTTCGTATAAATTTTCGGAGTTTTCTCTCATCATTTTTTTGTGCAGATGCAGATGCAAATCAGATGTTTTTGTTATTGTTTTGGCACAATATTTGATAATTTTGTGTTGTTCTACATCATCTAAACTGCCATTGAGTTCAGAAAATCCGATCTACAGTAGTAACTATTGCTTTTTGGGCTATATAAAGTAACGAGACGTTTTCAAACATATTCAGTGAATATTTTCGAACTTAAAAAAAAACTTAATGAGATAAACTGGAATGATCTAGGTCACCCTAACTATCTTTGAGCTCAAAACATAATGTCTACAGTTGGAACAGTAGTTTTTTGGAGTATGCAAAGGAACAATATGTATTCAACAATATTAGTTGTATAGTGTGGAGGATCAACAGACATAATGCGACAACTTTTGAATTTAATAGGTCATCCAAACTGTCCTCGAGTTCAAAAAATGAGATCTACAGTTATAAGGGGTGGCACAGTTAGAATTGGAACATGGGCTATTGCGCATATTTGGGATATAATTAACAAAATAGTATTCTGTTTTAACTTAAATGTTCGACTTTATGTGTACTTTAGAGGCAAAATACAAAAAAAAATCATCTCGATTTCGAAGAAGCGTGCGGACTTTTCCCGGAATACGTTTCATGAACCGGCGCACATTATTCCCATCCATCGTTGTGGCAATCTTATTCCACTTGGTTCTCAATTCATTGATGCTTTTGTCGACACTGCCATTCCACTTCAGATTTCTTTTGATAATTGCCCAAAATCTCTCTATCGGTCTGAGCTGGGGACAGTTTGGTGGGTTGAGTTCTTTCGGTATAAACTGAATCCCGTTTCACTACTGTAGCACTGTTTCACTGTAATGACAGCTTGCAAGATCTGGCCAAAACGTGACAGGTTCATTGTGGGATCTTGGGCTTTTGGAGACATTCCGTTCTGTACAGCTCTGAATTAAATGTCTTATCAGGGCTGAAAACCTTGGTCTTCCTACCGCAGCTATCGCAACCACAAACTTGAATTTGGCAGGAACACCTCCCTGAGCCGTAGCCAAGTAATTTTTTTGTCCCGGTTGCTGTTCGAAGTCGGCCTTTCATAGGTTTCATCATCCATGAGGAGACAGCCATTGAATTTTGTCAACACCTGATCATACGGTTTTTTGGCACTTATTCTGGCCACATTGTTCTGTTTTTGATCCTTATTTGGTTGCCTACTGGCACGGTATGACTTGAAGCCTTCCTGGAGACGAATCGTTGCACGGTACTTTTTGGCCAAATCGCAGTCGAGATGTTGAGTTTTGCCTTAATGTTTGGGAAAACCCAACACTTTAGCAAGTTTTGGCCCAGACCACGAAGGGATTTCCAAATGATTGCGTACAATTATTTTTCTTCTTCCATTTTGTATTTCTTTGGAACACGTTCGAACTGCACCGCAAAAAAAACTTCTGATGTTGTTATTGTTGGGAACACATAGGATGTCATAGTTTACAAATCCGACCACTGGGGTCTCTATAAGAATAAATAATGTTGGTTCCAATACTAAATTGAACACACCTTAACAGTAGGTTTTTGGGCTACATAAGGGTATGGTATGTCTTCAAAAATATTCAATGAATCTCCTGGAAGGCCAGCTGTCTTTTTATTCTAACTTTGTGTTTTTCTAGGAAATCTAAACTGTCCTGGTGTTCATAACATGGAATCTAGAGTAGTAACAGTAGCTTTTTGGCCTATACAAAATTACGTCACGTATTCAAGCATTTTCAGTGAATATTTTTGAACGTAAAACTGCAAAAGAAGATAATTTTTGGATGGTCTAGGCTTTCAGAACCTCAAATTTATAGTTGCAACAGTAATTTTTAGGATATACAAAGTTACAATAAATGAGAAAATGAGAAGAAAGATTAGTTGCTTTCATCTAATTCCAACTACCTTTATTGCTTATTGCTTATTCAGACTTCTTCAGTATCGCGTACTTATACTCGACTTTAAAGTAATATGACATGTTCTAGGTCATCCAAACTATCTTCGAGATCAGAACAAAAGACCTAAAATTGTTACAAAAATTTTAACGCCACAGTAAATATATATATATAACTTTATATTTAAGACAGTTAGGACAGTTTGGATGGCATAGAATATCCCATGATCATCTCATAATATCTCTCGACCAACAGTAACAGTAACTTTATGTAGCGAATAAAGCTACTGTTATAACTATAGATCTTTAGTTCTTAACTCCTGGACAGTTTGGACGACCTGGCTCATCACTAAAATGTTTGTCCTGCTTTAAAATCTTTTCTAATATATTAAGCACCAAATCAGAATGCACCAAATTGCTTGTACAATAACGCTTGGAAAAATTTAGACCTGAAAAGGTTAGAGTCGACTGTAGAAGACTGTAAATCCCTGACGGAATAGGCCTATCTGTCAGAGAACAAGCTTTTTCTAAGAAAAAATTAGGAACCACACTTCGTCACAATTCACTTAGTTTAAATTTCCCTAGTTTCGCAATTACAATTTTTTTACAAATACGATCGTGGGGCGATCCCGAAGTAGTGGTTAACCTCCATACCTCTCACGCCAAAGTCAGGAGTTCGAATCTCATCCTCGGGCAAGTTTCAAAAATACCCACAGAGGTACTCGAGTGACTACAACGGGAGATAAATCAGCTCGAGTTTGAAAATCTCGATAATTACAAAGAAAATTAAGTGTAATTTTTAATAGATACACTACGTTTCATAACAATAGATCCACTTAAAAAGTCCATATGTTTCGATGAAGATTGAACTCTGCCGTTTCATTTATTCGCATGCAGAAACTGTGTGATGAAGTTGATTCTCACCACAACACTTCTGAATCGATTGATATACTGTGTGTGGATAAGGAGTGTATCGAATATAAGCTATCCCCATACATTTGCGTTGTACGCATGTATTTGTGATGGTTTTTTTTATGCTCTGAACACTGCATGCTGTGCGTTTGACTGTCAGCTTTCTTTTGTTTACTTGTTTGTGCGGTTCAAATTCTGCGTTTTCAAAATGTCGCGTATTGAAACGGAAGTGAAAATTAAGGTTCTGGACACATGGCTAAGTGAGAAGGGTATTACTATGCGAAAATTGGCGAAGCGGTTTGGAATTCATCATGCGAGTGTTAAAATCATCATGAATAAGTTTCGGGAACACAATTCTTTGGATGAGCTACCAGGAAGAGGCAGAAAACCCGGTTCTTCCAACCCGAAACTGGAGCAGAAAGTGGTATCTCTAATCATGAAGAACAAATCAATGTCAATACGTGATTTGGCCAAAA
This sequence comes from Aedes japonicus, assembly GCA_034211315.2. NCBI lineage: Eukaryota > Metazoa > Arthropoda > Insecta > Diptera > Culicidae > Aedes > Aedes japonicus. The sequence continues at coordinate 152,166 of JASCZW010003107.1, forward strand.
AGCAGGAATGAGTGTCGGAATGATCCAGCGTATCAAGAGGCGAAACCACCTGAAGACCTACAAGAAGCAGAAAATCTCGAAACAAAGTGCAGAACAGAAGAAGCGAGCAGCAACAAGGGCCCGGAAATTGTATTCGCGTCTTTTGCAGCGTCCGGATGCATGCGTTTTGATGGACGATGAGGCCTATGTGAAGGAGGACTCAAAAACCCTTCCAGGTCCACAATACTTTACTGCCTTCGTTAAGGAGGATGTGAGCGATGCGGACAGGTCGATTCAAGTGGAGAAATTCGGTCGAAAGGTACTGGTATGGCAAGCAATATGTTCCTGTGGTTTGAAGTCAACCATATTTTACACTACCGGAACTATAAATGCGGGAATCTATCGATCTAAGTTTCTCTAGGAGAGATTGTTGCCTTTATATAAGAAGCATAGTACACCTCCACTGTTTTGGCCGGATTTAGCGTCGGCTCACTATGCCAAAACCACTGTCAATTGGCTTGCGGAAAAGGGTATAGATTTCGTTGGGAAAAATATCAATCCACCAAATTGCCCTCAGCTTGGACCCATCGAACGTTACTGGGCAATCGTGAAGAGGGTCTTCAAGAAGACTGGTAAGGCAGCTGGGAACATGTAGGAGTTCAAAAAAAAATTTGGGCTCAAGCGTCCAAAAAATGCGATGCACTTTTCCGGAACTTGATGAAGAGCATTCGATCCAAAGTTCGAAAATTCGTGAAGGAATAACTTAAATTTCATCCGGTCTTCATTATGTTCAAGTTTAACCTCGTACAATAAAGGATCAATTTTTTGTATGAATAAAATATCGGTTTTCAACATAATTTGAAAGAAAGTTTGTGGATAGCTTATTTTCGATACACTCCTTAATAATAAAATTACTCATTTCTGCTGTTTCATAACTATAGAACCAATACATACAAAACTAACTGCATGAATTGCGCTTCAGTTTTCTTTCACATATTATCGTGTTGTGACGTGTTTGTGAATGCTCCGGAATAATGCCGCGTGGATCGTTTTTGACGGAAGATAAAATTTTGGCATTTCGCGAATGTAATGTGAATATTCGCGAAATTGCTAGACGTTTGGGAAGATCGCATCACGTCATAACCAATTTTCTGAGAAATCCAGAACGATATGGGAATAACAAGACAGGTGGACCCAACAATAAGTTGTCGGAAAGAATGCAACGAAGAATTGTTCAAACTGCAAGTAACTAACTCAAAAGTTTGAAACAAATTAAGGCTGAGTTAGCACTTGACGTATCATGTTCTACAATCTATCGAACATTGAAAAGCTCTTCTTATATTCAGCAGCACAAACTGAAGCAAGCTCCACGACTCTTACCTCGCCATAAACAAGACCGACTCGAATTCGCACGAGCTAATATGCGTTGAGATTGGAGTAAGGTATGTTACCTTCATTATTCACTATTATAAAATTTATTAAGTTCCTTAGGTATTTTTTTCCGACGACAAAAAATGCAATCTGGATGGCCCAAATGGATTTTTTTTCATACTGGAGGGATATCAAACCTCTAAGATCAACATAGACAGAATCCTTCGCTTTTCCGATTCCTTACAATTAATGTGTTTTAAACTATTTACGTCAGCTTTATCTATTTTATTGATTTGTCGGTAAGTTTTGAATATTTTAATAACATTGATGATGAGGAAATGCCTCCTCATACAACATACCACTTTTGCTGATGTAACACTTATCGTCCATATTATCGCATGCTACTTCCACACATTCTTCCAATGTAGAACACTTGTGACAAACGGGTACAGGATCACTGTTGCATTGATCATCAGTACAAATTTTCATTGTTGGACTTGATGGATTGCAGCCACGTTCAACAACATCGTTTTCATCTGAAAATTATGTTTCATGTTATTGTTAGTTGTTTTGTTACTGAAAAAAACCATACTTTTCCAAATCGCACAGGCTAAACATTCCACTGTGGCCTCTTTGCCAGTTACATTATTACAATCTGTACATTCTATACAAAACCAGGCTACCGAAGCTTGGAGTGCACCCAAAAAGCACAGTACTGATATGCCCAATCGCATTCTAGCCAGTGTTTTTCTTTTTTACTAGTTTTCTTACATAGACCAGACTAAAGCGCGTGCACTGTTTTCAATCCGAACCGGTCGACTGAAGTGCCGATCAAAATTGAATCGTTTACCGCTGCCAAACTGCGGTCATCATCAGTACACGGCTTAATTGCATTATTTCGACAAACCATCCATAAAATTTATGATTCCCAAATTCTGTGACTGCTAATCTAAGGAAATAGAAAACCTACACGATCAAGACACCCTCTTTATCATTTGCACGATTACTGTATTACTGTCCCTTTTTTACCCACGGAAATGTTCTTCGGTAATGAAAACTAGGGTTTTTGGAGCGTGTAGCTTTTAGGGTGGCAAAAGCCGAGTGTTCGACATTGAAGAAGCCTGTAAGTCGCAGATTAGATAATTTTCACTAGTGAAATTTAGAAATGTTTGAAAAAGTGTTTCAGTTTTCAATTTTGCATTGCGAAGGGGACAAGTGACAAGGGATGGTTCAAATTTTCCTGGATTTTCAGTAACAATCGAACTACTAATACCGAGCGAAAAAGTGGTTTTCCAAAACAAGTGAAGTGTTGAATTATTTTGAAATGGAATTGAGATCAGTATTTCATCATACTAAGTACAACTTACACCTCACCTTGATTTTCTACACTTATTTTAACACCACATGATATGTGACAGTCAACTTTTATTTACCAACCCGAGTCCTCCCTCAGCTTAGTTGGCAAAAGCGCAACTACAAAGCAAT
>JASCZW010003107.1:160000-196172 GCA_034211315.2 Aedes japonicus
GTTCATAATAAATACGCAAATCCTTCTACAATTGCAGCAGGACAACAATTTGCAGACTTATGTTATTATTGTTATTAGCATTTTACATTAAAATATCCCTGCACTATATTTTATACACTTTTCTATATGACATTGCATATTAGATATTGCATGTTACCATAATCTCCACAAAAATCACTCCTCGGTCGCTCACCTGGCCACGTACATGCCACCGTTGGAAATAGGGAGGATTTGGTATCTACATTAAGAAGACACGGGGAACCCACGTAGCCTTCCGTAGATATAGAAGGCAAAGGGGAATGAATTAATCAGAATGCCCTGTTTGGTGTACAGAACAAAAATTTATTTATATGGTCGTTGGAAGCATCGAGTCTAAGAAGGTTAAATGATGCTCCATTTTTCCTCAAAGCGGTTAAGATTCAAGCATTAACTTTAGTCCTAGCCCTACACGGCTTCTGGTTATAGCGCCATTACTCGCTCTCTGAAATGAGAAAAATATATAAGTACGGGTGTTGAAAGAGAACTTATCAGATTTCTCGGACTGCATAAACAACATTGCGTTACCTTAACATAAGGTTAATTTAGGTTTCTTCTCTATATTTTGGAAATTTGGCGAAGTAAAGCGCTCTGTACGAATAATGGAACATTTGTCGATTGAAATTTAGAAACTTGAAGAATTCTCAGGTCTTGCTGATTCAGGAAATCACAAATATTTCAAGATAGGAGAGTTTCGTGGTGTGAGTTTGACACAAACCCTCCATCACAATGAATAACAGTAACTTGTTTATGTTTAAAATTGCTTTTTTTTAGGATAAACATGGAACTTGGAATGAACATAGTGAATGTTTAGAAGGAATTAATTTCAGTTTTCTAAATTATTGTTTAAGGATGGCCTCTCAAAACAATTTGTAGGGAACGATGAGGAATATAGCCACATTAAACTATTACCCCAATTAATCAACATTCTTGTATTTTGTTGGCGTTTGCTTCATTTTGATGTCTTCTCTTGGAAATTTTGAAACATTTGATCAGAGATTGCATCTTTACACCACAGTACATCATTTTCTAACACTTTCAGAGTGACTTATCACTGCGAATATTCTGGAACCAACAACCAAGCAGATGTAAAGACATCTTATTATAGAGTTCAAATTAGACAGGAATAAACAGTAAAATTATAGGTAAATAGGTGGATACGGAAAAATACTTAGCTGATCGATGCGTGAAGCAATGGATCATCATCGGGGATAAAACATTGTTACTCTTGCAGGTAGTAGTCACACACATTAACGTAACTTAATGTCATGCGAAAAGTTCAATGCAGTTTCCAAAATTACACTGATCTGATCTGATGATCCTACTGTCACGCCAGTAAACGAATGCTTTTTCCACTAGACACTTCCAGGAGCTAGTACGCAGCAGTGCAAAATAGCAAACAATTTTCAGACAAAACGGCAATCGATCGTCTCACAGTACATAAATTTACATTCAGTAACAAGAGAACTGAATTTCTTCACTAAAACTGTCGAATTTCGTATTTCTGATGAGCGAAAAAAAAGTTCTACCGAGTAATCAAACTTAACATCCGTCCACACGCAAGCCTACCTCGATCTTTTTTCTCTGGATGACAATCTGCTCCAGAGTTTCCACCACCCAAAACTTCCGACCAGAGACTGAAATTTTCGCCTACGCTTGGAGAAACAGGTGAGAATGTGAGAAGCGAGAGACTATTATACGCTTACAGCAGTTTTAGCGAGAAAAGCAACGGCGATTTATAATTTTCGGAGAGCATGAGTAGCTTATAAATCGTTTCTTTTTCAGTGAATCCTAGATGCCGATAATTTTGACACCTGAAAATGCACCAGTCTTCATGCTTGTTTTATTCTGACATTATAATTCTATAATGATGGTACATGGCGGTACCATTGTGCACCAGCTTGGCCTTATTTTCGAGCTCTTCGTATACGATCTATATGATCTAGGTACAGGTATACCTCGATTTTATGAACCCTCGATTGTATGTACCCTCGATTTTATGTACTTCGATTTTATGGACATTTTACCTCGATTTTATGTACATGGTTTTTCACATGTTTCATTTTTTATTCAAGGACAGTTTTCGTATTATCTAAATTGTTTGTTCCCTTGGAAAGGAGACTTTTTCAATTGCGGGCACTCAAAACTCACTTCCTCAGGTTTTCCAAAATATACAGTGCTGGCGCTAGTACTTTTGATCGACAAATTCATCGTGGGTATCAGACAGTCTGATCGATTAAATCCAAACCATACATGATACAAAAAATCCTGGGGATGAAGAAGTAGTGATTTAACCCTCTGCCTATAATTTTTCAATTAGGTTATATCCATTGATAATATTTGAAATGCTCGTTTTAAAAAAGTGTGACGACATATAGATTAATTTAGAGGATTCTAAACAAAATGCTTGACGAAAAGGAGGAGGGTAGTTGTGTTTATAAACACGGTGCTTTTTCGATTAATGGCGTGATCAATGAATGTTCCTTAATATAAATAACGAGGCAATTCAAGTGATTTTTAAATACTGTACTCAACAGTAATGTTGAAATCATCTCAAAATGCAACTCACTGAGTCATTCAACGTGAGCGAAATCGCCTTCGATTATACAGACAAAAATCGCGCTTGAGATTCTCAGCCGAACTTTCATTATTCGTCTCAAATGAGCTAAACGATGATATCTCCCAAATTGGTCAAAGTTTTGCTTTGGTGGTGTTTCTTATTTTTGAAGGCGTGATTTATTACTTCTCTACCAGAAAAATAAGAAAACACCCCATTTATGCAATGTAAGCACCGAGGAACAATCAATGAGTAAAACGGAATAAAAAAATCGGGCATGATTGTTATGCTTATGATTTCGTAGAGAAAAGAATCGCACTTGATAAAAATCATGAGTGAGATTTGAGATTTCGGTTTTTCAACATCACTGGTACTCAATCAATACTCACTCATCTTTACTCATCTACACTTTTTCCATCATTTTGATCTTAAAACAATGTTTTCTAGTTCAACGGTCAGATTAAATCTGGGTTATGTTGAACATGCATCCCATTAGTATCTGATTACCGTGTATTTTTTGACATTTTTGATCGTGAGGAAGTTGTATCATCACTTCTATTTGAACCCGGATTTGTGCAGGCTGTAATCTCTAAAATGGCTTCTGTTCAAATTCCAAAAGTTAAAAAGCAACGATCGGGTATTCTTCTCACAGCTAAAGTGAAGATTATCCATGATTTGGAAAATGGACTAACAGTTCAAGATGTTATGGAAAAGTACCACATCAAAGCACGATCTACTATTTACAACATTCAGCGATCCAAATCAAAGATACTGAACAACATTGCAAATATTCAAGGAAACATTGGTAAGCAAATTGGAGATTCTATTCATAGAAAAGCGCACTCATGTTTATCATTTGCAGCTCATCGTAAGTCTTTCAAATCCGCTCGCTACCCGAAAGTGGATGAGGCGCTTTACCTCTGGTTTTTGCAAAAAAGGCAACAACACATTCCGTTAAGCCAAGAAATGCTGCAAGTTCAAGCAGTGAAGTTTTTCAACGAGTTGGTGGGTGAAGGCAAGTTTGGAAGTCGGGGATATATCGCCAAATTTATCAAAAGACATGAAATTCGTCTTTTGAAAATTACGGGAGAGAAATTATCAAGCAACATTGCCATCGTTGACCAGTTTGTTCAAAAGTTTGCGGCGGAAATGCGTTATAATGATTTGCTGCCAAGTCAGATCTTCAACGCTGACGAAAGCGGTCTTTTCTTCAAAAGCACGCCCACAAATACATACGTTGACAAGGACTCGATAACCGCACCTGGAAAGAAGGTGAACAAAGAACGTCTGACGTTTATGCCGTGTTTGAAGTTGCCGCTGATGGTTATCGGGAAATATCTTAACCCTCGTGCGTTGAAAAATTTAAAAGAGCTTCCAGTTTTCTATGCCGCATCCAAAAATGCATGGATGACCCGCGTACTGTTCAAAATCTGGTTTTTGAGCATTTTGTACCGAAAGTCAGAAAGTATTTGGCGGAAAACGGTTTACCTATGCGAGCAGTTTTGGTCTTGGACAATTGCTCTGCACATTTCAATGCAGATGAGCTCAAAACGGAAGACGGCGCTATTTGGGCAGTCTTTTTACCGCCAAACACAACAGCGGTGCTTCAACCGATGGATCAGAATGTGATCCAAATGGTCAAATCACGGTACAGACAAATCATGATGCAGGAGATTCTTGGACGACCTGGAGAATTTCATGACAACGTGAAGAAAACAAATGTTAAGGATGCCATCTTTTGGGTTGCGCAATCGTGGGATCTGGTTCCTCAAGCTTCTATTAGAAAATCTTGGAATTTGCTGTACAACCCGGAGGAAGTAGAAGACGAAGATGAGGTGCCTCTCTCTATGATTAAGGAGCGACTTCTGGAAATATCCGCTACAATCACTGCGTCAAACGTTATCGATGAGGAAAATGCTGAGTTTGAAGTCCTCAAAGATTCAGAAATTGTTGAAAAAGTACTCAACCCTACAGCTGACGACGAATCGACGTACAACATCATGGATTGCAGCCTACCAGATGACGACAGCATGAACATTTTGGATTCTGCTAATGCGGAAGATGACTTTCAGCTGGTCTCGGACGAATCGGCACTGAAATCCGCTGATGTAATGATCCGGTATGCAGAAGAGAACGGTTGGCCTCTCAATTCGCAGTTTTCGTTGCAGTGGCATGAGGGCAAAAATCTTCGCGAAGATAGTGAATGGAAAATCATCTTGAGAAAATTGCCTTTGAATATCCGAATGTTTTCATTTGTAATAAACAATATGTTTGATTTTTAAGAGATTCAGAAGTGATAAAAATGTATGTAAATGAAAATTCCAAATAAAAATCAAATGAACTCAAAATTATGTCTTCTGAAACTTTGTAATACTTCTTCTTACTGTACGACGAAATGAAAAAAAATCTAAAAGGTTTGATGAATACTGGATGAGACTAAAAAAGGTAATCCGATGAGATCGAAAACGTTAAAAGAACATTAACTTTAATGGAATCGTCAAATTATGAAAGAATTTTTTTCGGCTAATTCCAATCCTCTTTCCTTCCCTTATCAAATTTTCCCATACAAATTCGATTTCTCTTGCATGAAGCGAAAGATTTATTAGACCATTCCCACTCCTCACATTCCTACACATAATTTGTGAAAGGGATTGAAAAACTTAAAAAATCTAGAATAAATGTTTGTGATTTGTAATAGAATAAAAAACAGAACCCATGAGTTTAACCATTTTTTCTGCTGTATTTTCCGAGTGGTAAATAAAAACTTTAACTAAAACTTGTATATTCTATACATTTTTTATCGAAATAATAAAAAAATATATTGCTTCGATTTTATGTACAATTCGATTTTATGTACGTTTCAAAATCGAAACGTACATATGATCGAGGTATATGCACGTTTTCAGTGAAAAATGCGACATGAGAAAACATTCGTTGAATTTTGAGAGAGATATTTTCGCATATGCAGAGAGGAGGATGATGAATCATTCGGCGAAAAAAGGAGAGATGAAAATGTGAATGGTTCGCTACTCATCGACAACCTGCTTGTGAGAGAGAGAGCATGGTTTTCACAGAGCTGAGGGAGAATTTCGATCTCTGCTTTCGACACTAGAGTCTGTAATCGTTTTTGGACGAAATATGAGTTCTTGTCAAAATATGTTTATTTTGTGTTAATTAAACTCAACCAAATCGACAGTTTATTCATATGTATATGGTGTCAAAATATCTAAAATAAACAAAAAGTAAATCCAAAGAAACTGTTCTTTGCAACCACTGAGTGGGTTTATCGTTGCGCAAATGCTGCCATCTGAGCAGCAAATGTAACCAACATTCTGTACGAAGCCACCTATGGATACTCCAGTCTGATTCAGTCTTTGTTTTCCCAGTTCCGATTGGGTATGAGAGCAAACTTCGGCTTCTACTATTTTTATATCCACAAGGCTTGGCGAAAGCCCAAACTATCTTCTTTTCGAAATACGATTACTGGTTCTAGAGTCGTTTACCTATCCATGATAAATGTTTTTATCCAGTCCTCATATGAACCTAGTCTAAGTCTTAAAGGGCGATACGGTCAAAATTTGATCAATATCAACTTGACGTATTTCTTTCAATTTTGCATTTAAAAAACCTGAACACCCCTCATTTTGAAGGTGTGTTGTGTGTAGAATGTTGCTCCTATTTTGATTTTGGAATTCACTCTTCAGTTGTCAAAATGCCGTCCAAGCAAGAAGAGCAGCGTATCAAAATTTTGCTCGCGCATCGCGAAAATCCGAGCTACTCGCACGCAAAGTTGGCAAAATCGCTAAAAGTTGCCAAATCAACCGTTACAAATGTAATTAAAGTGTTTGGGGAACGTTTGTCGACAACCAGGAAGTCTGGATCGGGGGGAAATCGAAAACCGGAAGCCGCTGAGACGACAAAGAGAGTTGCCGGTAGTTTCAAGCGAAACCCTAACCTATCTCTCCGAGATGCCGCAAATAAGCTGGGTGTATCGTCTACAGCCGTGCATCGAGCCAAAAACGAGCCGGACTATCGACTTACAAGAAGGTAGTGACTCCAAATCGCGATGATAAACAAAATACGACGGCCAGCGCGATCCCGGAGGCTGTACACGACGATGCTGACGAAGTTTGACTGCGTGGTAATGGACGACGAAACCTACGTCAAAGCCGACTACAAGCAGCTTCCGGAACAGGAGTTTTATACGGCAAAGGAAGGGAAAGGTAGCAGATATTTTCAAGCACACGAAACTGTCAAAGTTCGCAAAGAAATATCTGGTTTGGCAAGCCATCTGTACCTGTGGCTGAAAAGCAGCATTTTCATAGCTTCCGGGACTGTCAACCAAGAAATTTACGTGAAAGAGTGTTTGAATAAACGTCTGCTGCCTTTCCTGAAGAAACACGGTTGTTCCGTACTGTTTTGGCCGGATTTGGCATCTTGCCATTACGGTAAAAGGCCATGGAGTGGTACGCCGCCAACAACGTGCAGGTGGTTCCCAAGGACAAGAACCCTCCCAACACGCCAGAGCTCGCCCAATTGAGAAATACTGGGCTATTGTCAGAAGCGGAACCTAAAGAAGACCAAAAACTGCTAAGGACGAGCAGCAGTTCAAGGCAAACTGGCTTTCTGCGGCGAAGAAGGTGGACAAGGTGGCTGTACAAAATCTGATGGCAGGGGTCAAGCGTAAGGCCCGGCAATTCGGATTTGGAAAAGCGGAAGCCTAACTGAATATTTTTCCTGAATTTTATACTAATTGAACTTGAAAAAGAAATATAATTTGATTTTTTAAATAAACGATTTCACCGATTTACACGCGTTTTCCCTTGACCAAATTTTGACCGTATCACCCTTTATCATTGGATAGTGTAGTCCACGACCATATGAGCATCGAGACCGTGAAGTGTCATATGGCAGTAATTCCGAGAAGGCTCTCCCTCGTGGAATTAGAGACCGGGTATTAGGCGATTAGCAGTACTCCACTGTATTCTCCCAATGCGCGGAATAAGAATCTATGGCGAAATTTGTCAGAAGCAGATAATTTCTCATCTACATGAGAGGCTCTAGGAGTGGACAGTAATTTATTGCTAGAACGAATAGAAATTAAGAGAAAGTATTGATACTCTACGGAATCGTAGATACAAGTTGAAAACGAGCGGAGGGCATTTGAACGGTAGTATCCGATCGGGCACATAATCTTTTACCATGCTACCCAGTGCAGGGTAGGCAAGGGGGAGGATACTCCCTTGACTGGTAATAGATTATGCAACCTTGCCATGTTTGTAGTTACGTTATGAACTATTCGAAGAGAGCCGATTCTGTAGTCAGAAGGAGTAATTTTGTCAGTGCATACAGCTCCTTATAAACGCAATGTTGTCCTTCAATGATCCAGCAATGTATTGTTGGTGGCGTTGAATGTCTGCCTTTGGGACAAATTGTCTCAAGATAGGGATAAAGGTTGGCTTTTTCCTCCACGGTTGAAGGTACAATCTGTATAAGAATATGAAGATATATATGAAAATTACATATACATAATATGATCCACTTTGATAATATATTTTTGATCATTCAAAAGCGTCCAGTGACTCACCTGCTATTGATTTGATCCACGGAATATATGTACAGGTTTTATACACACCAGATCCAGATCCAGATCCACGACTTCAACCGAGGGAGAGCGGAGATCAGTGATTGTAGGTGTAAAATGCCTCCCCGGCAAGTACTCATTCCAACGTTTGATGCACACAACTGATCCTTTGCTCTTCCATTTGGCAGTCCATGTGTAGTCTAAATGTGCTTATTGTAAGGTATTCTTTGATCTGTCTTAAAAAGCTTCCAGCGAATGCGAGCTACGTTTTTTGGGATATCCTATTGCACCAAATCCTGCAATATCAAATAATTCGTATGGTAAAGTCAATTCATACCAAACGCACGCTGGACAAACACTCATTGTTTGACTGAAAGTAGATGATAATTTAGAACATCATTATAGGACGATTTGTTTTTTTTTTCTTATTGCCATCTTGATCCAATTTAATAAAGGCAATATCTTTGAACTTTACGATAAATCTATGAGGAGGATTTCATATCAACCGTTAAACACCAACCTGGTGATCAAAGCTATCATCGTCATTGAAAGTCAAATTCACATCACCCAATCACACTACTCTTTGGCTCTTTATTTTCCTCGCCTACTGCAAGGTGAGCTGCAGTCAAAACAAACCTTTTCGTTATCAACGATCCACCACACTTCCACGAAATGTCTCCATTGTTATGACAACCGATAATAGCCATATGGGGGAACCCGGTTGCGTTCCCCATCCGAAAATAAGGCACTGATCCATTTGGAATCGATAATGAAACCGAGTCGAGCAGTCACTTAGATTCCAATCTTTACAATTCTCACGTGGGACATCTTTTGCAACAATAGTAAATCATCATTTTCGTTATCGTAATGCTCGAGCATGGCACATAGGTTCAGCAAAATAAGAATAATCACTTTTCTAAGGAATTTCTCCACACTTTGCAACGATCAATTATCTAACAAAAATGCTGTATAGCCTCAAATTATAATTGATTTGCATGTCTTCCATGATCGCTGTGAACTTTAACAAGATGTTGTCCAGGAGACTCCGCAAAGCAAAATAAAAGTATTGAATGTAAACTGTTGAGTGATTCACGATTGACCGGTTGTAAAAGGTAGATAGAGACGAGCTTTCTTATCGTCGATACGAGTACTGTTGGATTTATGAACTGGTAAAATGATACAGTAGCATTATGCTATTCAGTTGTCAGTTCCTTCCAGTCATAGTTCAGGTATTTCAAAATCGAGCTCTTTCTGTACAGCTCAATTAAAGGGCAATATAATTTTAATGAAAAAGCCGCGAATAAACGTGTATTGAAAAAATTTAAATCGTCCGGACATGATTTATTAGTAACCAAAAATCATCAAAGTTTGAGTGCTTTGGAGGCTAAGTATGTGTGAATTTTTACTGGCAAACAGAGTCTTCTTCCGCACAATACAAAAAATCCTACATTGGTATAAGTTTCTGGCATGATAACGTTGCGTTGGTCTATTTATCAATATCAAATTAAGGTGATTCCCATGATTGTCAAAATGGTGATTTCACTGATGTGTTCAAATGAATCGTGCCTTTATTAAAAATGTTTAAATCTCAGTTAATATTAGCCAAACTAGGATATTTCTTTGCGAACTTTGACAGTTTCGTGTGCTTGAAAATATCTGCTACCTTTCCCTTCCTTTGCTGTATAAAATTGTCCGGAAGCTGCTTGTAGTCGGCTTTGACGTAGGTTTCGTCGTCCATTACCACGCAGTCAAACTTCGTCAGCATCGTCGTGTACAGCCTCCGGATCGCGCTTTGTTGTCGTATTTTGTTTATTATCGCGATTTGGAGTCACTACCTTCTTGTAAGTCGATAGTCCGCTCGTTTTTTGGCTCGATGCACGGTTGTAGACGATACACCCAGCTTATTTGCGGCATCTCGGAGAGATAGGTTAGGGTTTCGCTTGAAACTACCGGCAACTCTCTTGTCGTCTCAGCGGCTTCCGGTTTTCGATTTCCCCGATCCAGACTTCCTGGCTGTCGACAAACGTTCCCCAAACACTTTAATTAATACATTTGTAACGGTTGATTTGGCAACTTTCAGCGATTTTGCCAACTTTGCGTGCGAGTAGCTCGGATTTTCGCGATGCGCGAGCAAAATTTTGATACGCTGCTCTTCTTGCTTGGACGGCATTTTGACAACTGAAGAGTGAATTCCAAAATCAAAATAGGAGCAACATTCTACACACACACACACCTTCAAAATGAGGGGTGTTCAGGTTTTTTAAATGCAAAATTGAAAGAAATACGTCAAGTTGATATTGACCAAATTTTGACCGTATCGCCCTTTAATTATGATCGTATGGTGCTACTTGGGAAGATGAGCAGGGCATCAAAATTTTGCGCGCGCATCAGCAGTAATCAAATTATTTCCACGCCGAGCTGGCAAAATCACTTAATATTAACAAATCAACCGTGACGAATATTTTAAAAGTATTCGGACAATGTCTGATGTCTGCCGGAAAGCCGAGATCAGGAGGAAACTGAAACCAGGAAACCACAGCGACCGGAAGAATAGTCACCAGTATTTTCAAACACAATCTCAACCTTTCCATATCGGAAAAAAACTGAGAAAGTCCCACACAACAGTGCAAAGAGCAAAGAAACGAGCCGGACTGTCAACAAATAAGGTTACAGTGACACAAAATCAAGATGATAAGCAAAACACAACAGCCAAAGGAAGTGCGCGTAAGTTGTACAAGAGTTTGTTGACCAAGTTTGATTGCGTCGTAATGGACGATGAAACATACGTCAAGGCTGGTTTCAAGCATCTCCCAGGTTAAGAGCTTTATACGGCTACCGAAAAAGGAAAGATCTTAGATAAGTTTAAGCAGAAAAAAAAATCAAAGTTCCCGAAAAAATACTTGGTTTGCAGGCGATTTGCACCTGTGGGCTAAAAAGCAAAAGTTTCGTGACAACTGGCACTGTCAACAAAGATATTTATGTAAAGGAGTGCTTGCACAAACCCTTACTGATTTTCTTGAAGAAACATAGTTGTTTTGTGCTGTTTTGCCATGACCTCGCTTCTTGCCACTACGAAAAAATGCCGCAGGAACGGTATACCTCCAATAGTGCGCAAACCGTACCCAAAGATATAAACCTTTCAAACTCGCCGGAATTGCGCCGAATTGAAAAATATTGGGCAACCGTAGAGTTTCAGTTAAAACCAGTTGGAAATGAAAAACAGTTCAAGGCAAATTGACGTTCAGGAACAAGTTAGTTGGATATATACAATAAGTTGGATGTAACAGCGGTACAAAACTTGATGGATGGTGTGAAACGTAAAGCCCGACAGTTCGCATTTGGATAATCGGATGCTTCAGATTAGCATTTCAGAACAAAGAAGGCATCGAAATGTCCCAAAAACTACCTTGTGTGGCAAGCAATTTTTCTTACATCATGCATCAAACCGCTTTAAATTAAAATTTCATTTGAATTTATTAGAAGCATTTTAAAACGATTGGATTCTTCTATCAGAAAGAGTCTCTGATTGCTACCCTTCATTCAGAAGCGATTGCTACCCTTCATCAAAAGTCACAAAGAAAAACCTTTGGTCTGGCCCGATTTGGCACCATGCCACTATGCTAAAACTTTGATGGAGTGGTACCAAGCAAATCAAGTGAACATTGTACCAAAAACCTCAAACCCGCCAAATTGCCCAGAGCTACGCCCATTCGAGAGATATTGGGCTCTGATGAAGCGGAAGCTTTCTGGAAAGAAGCAAGGAATCAAAGACATCGAACACTTCCGGCAAATTTGGACAAAGACGGCTTCTACGATTTCTGAAGAGTCTGTACAAACCCTAATAAACGGTGTTAAGCGCAAAGTTTGAAAATTTTATGCAAATACTGAATAACTTTGTTTTGTCTTCACGAATTGTTAAAACACATCCCATGAATCTGAAATAAACAACTACGACGGAAATATAATGCGAAATTTATGTTTTATTCATATTTTAAGGTGTCCGGATTAATGCGGATACAGACCTTAGAATTGATCAAGGAGACCCAGACGACCCAACGGCGAGCTGGCTGCGGCCCCGTGAACGCAAGTAAGGTGAAGAATTACTTCAAACGCAATGCGACCCATTCGATTCGGGACTTGGCCAAGACGGTCAATTCTTTCATCTGGTTCGTCCAGCAGACAATACAATGGGCCAGGCTTCATGTCTTCAAGGTAGGGAAGGTGTCTAACCAAACCGATAAACAAATTCCGTGCCAGGAAGCTGTACCGCGAGTGGTTGGTGCAGCCGAAATGCATCGTAATGGACGGCGATACGTACATTAAACCGGATGCCAAGCAGATCCCCGGCTTAGAGTTTTTCTTTGGATAGTCCCGACTGGAAGTTACGGAATAGCTCCTGAGTAAGAAGGTCTACAAATTTGCCAAGAAGTACGTGCACTGCTCTATTTACAGGGTGCGGCAGAAAATAATGCGAAAATTGGTTGTATTTCTTTCAAATACCATTTTCAACTAATTCAAGCATTAATATCAACATTTTCGAGTTCAGTTATCTTTATAAAGAGAGATCGAGAAATAATCTAAGATTCCTAGGAATCAGCATACATTGTGGCAGACCAGTGTAAGGCATGCTCGTGCTTCAACATATGCCCAAATCGAATAATCCAACGGATTAAGATCTGGACTGCTAGGGGGCCACAAATCCGTCGGCCAAAACTTCATGTTATAGTTCAACCATTGTGGGGTTCGGTTGGACTTTCGACACGGCGCTCTATCCTGCTGTAGGACAACGTTTTGGTCCTCGGAGAAGCTAGCCTTCACCCCCTTGGTCCTTTAAAATACCGCTTCGGTATTGATTTTAACTCCAGCATCAATGAAAACAGGTGACATTTTCAAACCGTTGGACGCCACCAAGCCAAACATCATGACACCAGCCGGATGTTTGGTTTGAAATTTGAATTTCACTTTTTCCGGATGTTGGCCACAGCATCGATGCTGAAAAGCTTTTCGTCGGAGAACAGAATTATCATTTTTTCCTTCTTCAACAAGGAAAGCAATCTCTTGGAACGAGTCACTCGTAGTTCCTTTGTACGGTCCGTAATCAAGTGGCGTTTCACTCTGGCTTTGGAAGATGCATGCAGGTCTTCTTTGATGATTCTCCGCATGCATTTCTCCGAAATATTGGCTTTTTTTGCAAGTTTTCTGATGGAACGCACCGGGTTGCGAGCATTTTTTGCACGGACCGATTTGATCATGTTTGGCGTGCGTGCAAAGCGCAGACGTCCGCTTCCCGGCTTCCGCTGCTTAGGACCATCCTGCAAGAACTTTTTTATGCGGTAAACTGTTGCCAAATGGCACCCTACCACCTTGGCAATCTCTTTCGGATTCTTCTGAGCGAGCAACAAACTGGTGATCACTTCTTTCGCGAACATTTTGACAAATTTGCAATAAAACAAATAGAATGTTTGGATGCAGCACTTGAAAGTAAACATAAACAAATACACTTTCCTCAGAAATTAGTCACTAGCTACACGAATTAACCCAATACTCAAGTTTGAACATTTTCGCATTATGTTCTGCCGCACCCTGTAGAGTTCCATGCTGAACGAGGACCATGTTCGGCTGCCCCTAATATGGAGAACAGACGCCGTTTCAAGCCACCCCTGACATAGAGGTCAGACGCTCAGGTTGGTGAAGGCCAGGACATTTACCATTGTAGTCGGGTGACTCGCTTTGACAGCGCTGCTTCTGGATATTTGTGGAATTTTGGATGAAATGCAACAGAGTTCAGCAACTGCTAAGCCCCCACTACCTGGACAGCCCTGCTGCTTGTCCGGGGATGCATATTCAATTCGCATCTAATCTTTATGTCTGGAGGTCGTTCTTGATTCGCAATCTATGGCCCACCGAGTGGCTTGCAGCTCAGCTCCGCCAGTCTCCATTTCAGATCGTATTGCCCGACCTTAAGGTCAAGTAAACTGCATCCCCGTACAAATTGTACAAAACGCTGATAAGACCGGTAGTTCTCTACGGGCATGAGACGTGGACAATGCTCGAAGAAGACCAGCAAGAACTTGGAGTTTTCGAACGACGGTGGTGTACATGTGAAAACGGTGTATGGAGCAGAAGGATGAACCACAAGCTGGTGCAGCTCTATGGCGAATACAGTATCGAGAAAGTCGCTTAAGCTGGAAAAGTTGAATTGGCGGGACATGTTGTAAGTATTTTGGACAACAACCCCGCAGAAATGGTGTTTGCGTCGAACCCGACCAGTACAAGGCGCGGTTAAACCAAGTGGGGCAAGACCTTGGAAGTGTGGGACGTTCGAGGAACTGGAGGCAAGCAGCCCTCAACCGAAGTTTATGAAGACGCAAGTGCGGTCCTAATAGGACGTTGGACCAGCTTAAATAAGTAAGTAATGTACCTTGGTTAACGTAAACTACATCCACCGTAGTACTGAGGGGTTAGCTCTTTCTCACTTTCTTTCAAAAATTAACGTGTCACTATAAAACTCTCGGGGTTTTTATTTACAACAAAAATGTAAAAAGAAAAACGTAAAGGCGAAAAAAGCAAAATAATCTCAAAGTAAGATTGACCTAGAGAAAAAATCTGAATATATAACAGTTCTGTACACTTAACGTATTTTTTCGAGAGATGAACCACGGATTCAGTAGCAGCTCTTATGCATAAGACAGGATCAACACCAAAATCAGAAACATTAAAAAGAGAGATGAACGATCAACTATGAAATCTCTCCCTTTTCACGGTTGCACTTGTTTTCGAGGTTCATTTTTATCCGATAAGGCAGAACAAACAATGTCAAACATGCGAGGAACGGTAAGCGATAAGTTTCGCTTTTTTTTCTTTTTTTTTTCTACAAAGTATTGTTTTCGTACAATACACGAATGTTGAATGTTCAATTTTTAAATTTTTTTGACATCGCATGTGATTTTGCATACGAAGTTAGGTTCCATAAATGGTATAAATTCATTTCATTGCTTTCGTAGTATTAACTATATTTTATTTTCAGTGTTATCATTCGGTGGTTCAAAAACAGGCCGTTTATGGGTTTGGTAGCGGACCACTTCCTGTCAATTTTTCGCAATAATACTGCCAACTGAGTAATAGCGAAACATTTTCAGTGCCAAATCACGTAAAATTTTGATAGAAACATCAAATCATGAAAAAGAAGAAGAAAAGAACAAAAACACATTAAGGTGATATGATACTGAAACCAACGCTCTGATTTGTGTCAGAACAAGTAGGCTGAAGTGTCATAATAAGTAAGCTATTTTTCATTGATTCGGAGACGCGTTCTCAAATCCACAAATAAAAAAATAACTTTTCTAAATGAAAAAAAAACAGTTCTCTTACGCGCTCTTACCTTTTTTACCACCTGCCCAACTCGTTTACGTAAGTTTTGGTTAATGCATTTGTGCATTCAGATGTCCAACATACCTCAAACAAGACGAAGAAGAAACGTTATCGATCAACTGCCGAGCCTCGTAATCTCTTGAACTTGGATATCGTACTGAACGCTGAGTTTAACTGATAACACAGAGATCACAAGTTCCATTGACGTTTTCGCCTAGGGGGATTCCTAATGAGTTGATCCTACCTCTGATGTTTTCTGTGCAAATGACTGAGAGTGGCTGAGTAATTTTGTTTTGCTTTCGCTTGCCTCTCATGGTATCAAAGTGGCTCCATTTGTGAACACATTGTTGGCCTGACGAGTAGAAGAATTCAGTCCTATTTGTAAACACTATGATAATTGCCGGAAGGATTCGACTGTTTATAGTTATGATGTAGTGGATTAGCTCTGCAGTTCTGAATTGAACGAAGACAACCTAACCTCCCACATAAAATTGTTTATTTTTAATTTTGGTATGTTGCTGGTAGTTGAGTCCACAGTGATAATTTGACTTTCCCATCTGCACAACACTGGGGTGCCTCATATAGTTCGGTCGGTAAGAGCACGGCTTCCAAAGCCGGAAGCGAGGATGAAAGAAAAAATCCAACAAGTTGGACACATACTCGACTGCTTTTGGCAAAGAATGGACATTACGCTTGCTTTAAAAAAGAGAAAATTTTCGGATAGCATACATGGGAAATAATCCACACATATTTATTGGCAAAACTCCATAGAAAAATTTCACATAATACTGATGTGCTCACACATAAACCGCACTCTCTGAGAAACACAAATGAAGTTTATGTGACAAATGAAAAGTATGTGTGCCCACACATATTGTTTATGTGTACACATAGGTAGTATGCTGCCTGTAACCGCATATCAGTCCCATATTACTTTTTGACGTTTTTAAGTTCTGTTGCGTAATTGCCTTATTTTTTATCATATTTTCGAAAGCAATAATAAAATTTAGCAGTTAGTTACAAAAAATGTGAAAAAAATATCAGGTCGGTTTGTCCCATCTTGAAAGTAACCGCACACGAGTCCCATTATTGAAGTAACCGCATATGAGTCCCATTTTAGAAGTGGCAGTAAAATAAAAATATTTAACATCCTTTAGAATTATTGTTGTACTTCTCAAATGTTTCATCCTCTTTATAGACATAATAAAATAATAAATTAAGCAAAAAATGTAATTGTAAACAGGAATAATATTGGAATAAAAATCCATTCTACCAATCAGTCTCCCATTTGTCCCGTTTGAGACAATTCCATTAAATATCTCTTCTTCTCTTGCTCAACCAATGAAAAAATGGTTTTAAGCTAATTTGTTTTTCCTTTCAGCGTCAATGCCTCGAGGTTGGCTTTTCTTTTTCAATTGGCCTTCCAGATCATAGTCCTCAGCTGAAATTAGTTTTTCTTACTTGTTTGTAAATAATTTGCAGCACTTCAAGTCCTCGCCTTTTACAGAGTTAATGTAGTGAAGATACAGGGATCCTCACTTCACGATAATATATCTTTGGAATTCTAATGGCCGCACTCCTTGGCGTATCCGAAATTCTTCTTGTTAAGTCACGATTCCGAAATTGTTTCATGCGATTTTTTGTTCCGGTGTTCACTGTCTCTGTCTCTGTGGCAAAAAAGCTACTATCTGAATCATTATCCGCATGTATTAAACGTGAAACATCATTCAATGCATCACGGACCTTCTCTTGATCTGCATTTGAGGATGGAGCATATAAAGCTGCATCACCTTGCAGATAATTATCCACTGACACAAGTTTTTCCGCTTTTATGGAACAAAAACTGCCACATGTTGCATCCTCACCAGAGTGCTTTTAAACTGATCTGCATTTTAAAATAAGAATTGGCTCACCTTATCGAATGGCCATGATCCCTTTCTTTCTTGTCCGACAAGAAAGAAGTGAAATTCGACCAAAACCCTTGCATTTTTTCACGATTTTAGATACAAATAACTGACCAGCTCTTGTCATCGCATCAAATCCACAATCTTCGTCGACAGAACTTTCATCACTATCACCAAAGTAACTTTTGGTTTTGCTCTAGGACATTTTGATTTCGTAAAGAAATGTGAAATCTCCATAAAACACAAGCTTAGAACAGCAATTTTCAACTCGTTCCGGTCGGTCAAATATTGCATAATACGCTAAATAACGGGAGCAGGTTTCGCGTCTTTTTATGTTCAAAATTTATAATTCTACATTTTTGGACACGTTACATGGAGAGAGAGGGATGTTGATCATATCTTATGTACTACATGGTGAAAGGAGAGTTAAAATAGTTGGAAAATGTCTTACGTAATATTTGAACGAACCCCATGACAAAGCATACCGCATCAGAGCGATATTGTTGAACAAACAGAATGGGACTGGTATGCGGTTACATTTATGCTTGATGGACAAAGTAACTGCATATTTTGTCCCAATGCGTTTTTTTCCCTCAAAAACACATTTTTTTATTTTTTTTTATTGTATAGGAAACAATGCATACTATTACATATAAACTATCAAAATAAAGAGTAAAAAAGTACGCCAAACTGGCTGAATCAAGAACAATGCATTCCTAACTTGAATGATCGTTTTCTCGGTTTGCTGTTTTTCAATATGGGACTGATATGCGGTTACAGGCAGTTATGTGTGGTTACAAATAGATATCATTTGTTGATTATATTGCAAAAACTCATAGATGGGGCACATAAATATTATCATTGCTTTTTTATCAGTGTAGCATAGTACAGCATTTTCCGAAAATACACACTTTCTGAAACGACAATCAAGAATTCGCTGAGATGCACTTATGAACATCCATCGACGAATGAACAAAATCGAATAACAAATAACTGTTCGGAGCAACAAAATTTAAATTCACAAAGATACATGGTAGGTATATCCGTTAGGGTTATCTTCATTTGCAGCTCATTTGAGAACAAATGAATTGATTTTTACCAGTTCTGTTATCAGCCAGTTCTTCTTGAGTAATTTTGTGTAGAACGTGTACTTCACATCGGTGCTAAACTTCTTCCTGGTGGACGTGAAATAGCAGTGGGACGACCGGAACCCTGTTTGCACTTACCATTCTACATGAGTGGATCTTGTATACGGCCGTTCGGATGTAAAGGGTGTCCACGATGAAATTGCCACACTATGAAATTGCTCTAACTTTTTAACCGTTGGGTAGAATTTAATGAAAATTTGGGTGGATTTAGTTCAAAATGCATTATTTACATCCTGCAAGTTTTAAAGTCCTGTGATCAAAACTCGCGGAAATGGAGTCGAAAGAACAGCTCGTGCGTGATAAAATCTTGCGGATTCATCACGAGAACAAGGATCTCTCGCATCGTTCCATCGCTAAAACGTTGGGAATCGCGAATTCCACGGTGTCGCGAGTGATTAAGCGGTTCGAGGAACGGTTAACCACCGATCGGAAGCCCAGAAGTGAAGGAAAAAGTATTCCGTACAACACCAAAAATCACAACCGCGTAGTTGGGGCCTTCAACGCCTCCGTTCGGGATGTGGCTAAGAAGCTGCACCTAAGCCGAAGTTTTGTCCAGAAGGCCAAAACTAAGGCTGGGCTTCAAACGTTAAAGGTACAAAAGGCCCCTAATCGCGACGAGAAGCAGAACAAGTCCGCCAAAACCCGTGCCGGGAAGTTGTACCTCAATATGCTGACGAAAGTTGAATGCTGCATCATGGACGACGAAACATATGTGAAGGCCGACTTCAAACAGATCCCCGGCAACCTGTTTTTCACGGCCAAGGATAAGTTCAGCGTTCCGGAGCATGTCCGCACTCAGAAGATGTCCAAATTTGCGAAGAAATTCCTGGTTTGGCAAGCCATCTGCACGTGCGGGAAACGGAGTGCACCTTTCGTGACCCAGGACAGGTGTACATAAAAGAGTGCCTCCAGAAGCGGCTGCTTCCTCTCCTGAAGGCCCACAACGTCCCAACAATCTTCTGGCCGGGTTTGGCCTCATGCCACTACTCCAAGGACGTGCTGAAGTGGTATGCGGACAATAAGGTCAATTTCGTGCCGAAAATGTTCAACCCTCCCAACACTCCGGAGCTCCGCCCCATCGAGAAGTGGGCGATTATGAAGCAGCACCTTCTTAAACGACCTAAGGTAGTGAAGACAGTCGAGGAACTGAAGAAAGTATGGGTTTACATGCAAAAAACGGTTGATTCACAGGTTGTGCAGAATCTTATGGCCGGGGTTAAGGCCAAGGTGCGGGCACTTGCGTATGGACTGTACATAAAATACGAGTAAAATGGTAAAATGAAGTTTAATAGTTATTTCTCAATCCCTGAAAATTTGATGGCAATCGGATGAAAACTCGAACTTTGCGAATCAATTTTGTGTGTGGCAATTTCATCGTGGACACCCTTTAGTACAAGAACACGATGAAACATTTAGCACAGTGCAACCTTGATCAAATCGTTTAATTAAAACAGTCCTGAGCTATAGGCAGTTGCCTTGCTACATTAGATGGTAGTTCACATCATCATCATTACCATCAAAACAATATTTGTAATTTATCTAACAAAATTTGGTTAAATGTCAGGATCAGCTAGGATTTACAAATTAGGTAAGCGTCAGGCTCATAAAATGAGCAAACTCTTATAATAATTCAGTTTTTTCAAAATTAGAATAGTAGTCCTGAAAAGGGCCATTTGTTTGAAATACACCATTAAGTAGTTATTGGCATTCTGTCGAAATTTAGGGACCGTGGCGCTACTGTAAACGAACGAAGATTGTTTTACCTCGAAAGACACTGTTCTCTCTGTATGGACATAGTAATTGTGGAATTAAAACACTCAACGTTGCGTCATTCTATATCATTTAATCTATATCATATCAAACGTAAACGCCTTACGTAAAAAAATTAAAACTTCAGCCCTACTTAAATGTAAGACAAGATTAATTTCTTCAAAATAAATAGGGTTATTTCGAGAATAGAATAATATATCATTGCTTCTAGAATTATTATTCTTAAACTTCAGTGTTTGAAAGATATGCTGACGATCAGAAAATCAAAAATGGTCGTATGCACCTAGACACAATACAAAGATTAGCGATTCTACAAAGTTGACCATCTAGAAAACATTCATTAGATTATATTGAAGGTAGTTGGAATTAAATATAAATTACGAATCTGTCTTTTCATTTTCTCGTTAATTACTAGACTGGTAGTTTGCTCAGACACGAAACATGGACATTGCTAGTAGAGGTCCAACGCGCAAAAATATACCATTTTGAACAGAAGGTGCTGCGTACGATCTACGGTGGAGTGCAAATGGAAAATGGAACGTGGAGGATGTGAATGGAACATGGATTGCATCATTTCTCACCACAAACATCGGCCGACTATGGTGGGCTGAGCATGTCGTTGGAATGATGCACGATAGCCCTCTTGAAAGTGATTATCGATAACGAACCGACGGGTACAAGAAGAAGAGGCGCACCAACGAGCAAAGTTGATCGATCATGTAGAAGGTGACCGACGAACCGCAGACTGGCAGGCTGCCGAAGTGCTGCCATAGACCGAATAAAATGGAAATAATATCTATTTACAGCAGAGGCCCCCTGGCATTAGTCGATTGGTTAGGATCACCTAGAACACTTATTTAGATGAGTGCAAGCAAAAAACTAGTTAGAATATTCAATTCAGTGTAAGTGGTAGTTTCTGTCAGTTTTTTATTCACGTGTGATGTATTAATCACAGAAATGTTTGCACATTTTTTTAGAGTGTATTCAAATGTCAAAATGGCTTGCAAGTTTGTTTTAAATTTTCATTCATTTGAGACTCGCAATAATCAAAGACACCAAATGGGATGAGTCTGTTTTCAAACATTTTAGACCGTGTACTATTTAAATAAACTTAAACCATTCGGAATAAACGGAAGATTCATATTTCGCACCATCAATCGTTACAAAAAAACACCTTCTTATAAAACACCTCCCAGAGCTGGACGCAAACGCACTTCAAGGGTCCGGAAGCCATCAAACAACTGAGCGAGCGTATTCGGTGGAATCCTGGAATGTCAGGCCAAAAGATGGCCAAAGAATTGGGCATGTCGCAGTCAACGATCAGGAGTATTTTGAAAAAAGACTTTCAATGGGTTCATGGCTTGATTGAAAAACAGAACCTTCCTAGGATCGAAAGATGTTGGTTGCTGCTCAAGTGGCACAGTGATTATGAAATTCTGTTTTTGGACGAACAAATCTTCCTGCTACAGGATCACCACAACCTGCAAAACGATCGAGTATATGCAGCACATCTTTCTGATATTCCTCGTGATAAACTAGCTGTTCAAGGGTTCCAGAATGTTTTAATGGTGATGGTTTGGGGATGTTTTTCCAAAACTTTGATAGTTCTATTGCTGTACATTGAACCTGGTGTTAAAATCAACAGTAAACATCGATAATGTTTTGAAGAACCGTTACACCGTTTCACCAGGCAAAAGCTACAGAGGCTTGGTGTGAGGACAATTATCTAGATTTTATTTTGGCGAAAGATTGGCCAGCCTCTTCACCTATGCATGGGGATACATGCTGGGCAAACTGGGGAATACCAGAGGACTAACCTTGAAACATTGTAAGAAACGTTTGGTGAAAATATGGACGGACATGCCTCAGGATATCGTGCGTGCCATCTGTAACGCATTTCAACAATGCATCCCTAGCAGCACATTTGTTGCAAATCAGTAAAGTTAACTTCAATATGACCCAAATAAGTCACAATCAAGTAGCAGCAACCAATTATGACAAAATACTAGAGAGTTTGAGCTGTTTAGTGGAATACCTGTAACTAGAAATGAGAAGAAAAATTAGTATTTTCCATTTAATTCCAACTACTTTTGCTTATCTTGACAGATACGCGTATATCGCTACAATGTGCAGACTTCTCCAGTGTCTCATAGTTAGCCGAGTTATTTGTACGAGACACTGAAGAAGTCTGCACGTTGTAGACGAAATACGCGTATGTGTCAAGATAAACAAAGGTAGTTGGAATTAAATGGAAAATACTAATTTTTCTTCTCATTTCTAGTTACAATTATGACAGTTTTGAGTTGCTTGGGATGTGATATTCTCATTTATGTGACATTCTCATTTTAATGACCATTCACTTCACTGACAGGAATTCACACTCACTCTGTGTGCTTAAAAGTCAAGAAAGAAGAAAGAATAAGTGACTTCGATCAGATCACATGAATCCAAGAAAGGGGCCATGTACTCTCTGCCTAACTCACAGTTCCCCTGTGATAAGAAATTTGGCATTGCATCTGTTAGTTTCAGCTTTTATTATCTTTTTCGCTGTTATTGTTTAGCTAGAATAATATTCGGTCGATGAAACTGATATTTCGCCTACATCGCTTAGCTCAGTTTACCCACAATCGCAAAAAAGTGCACATACTCATTTATGGGTGAGTTGATTTTACCCATATTTGAGTAAATTTGTATGGGAAAAAATACTCAAATATGAGTAAGTAGTAACGTACCCATAAATAGGTATGTGCCCTTTTCGCGATTATAGGTATTCTTCATCCATATTTGGGTAAACTGATCTTAGCGTGTACCTCACGGAACTGGTTGAGGAATTACTGCTCTTTCTTCTTTTTCCTTGACATTTCAAGTTTATTGCTAATCACAATTATAGCTCATTGCCTGCTCCAAACAAAATGATTCAATTGCGAGCTTTCAATTTCCTGTACCATTTTAACAAAAGTATGATTGTCTTACAAAATCATAAACAAGCTTAAAGAATAGCGAGTCATGAAATTTTCTATACAAACAGACCAGGAGTCGAATTCAGACACCTCCAGCATGGTCTGCTTTGTGATTGTGCGTACATCGACTGAGCTACGGAATCCCTGACATAACTTAACTTACCCGTATTTTTGATATTCGGGTGCATATTATTACTCATTATTGCAACATTTTTTCGAGGTTAGTACGAGCTTTTTCTCTAACTAGATTATACAGCACAACCTGTAAAATTGATAGCAGGGCCTTTTGATGGGTGCGATATCTAATAAGCTGTGGAAACCACTTTCTTGATATTCGATAACTACCAGTCAATTGCATGGCAACAGTAGATAAGAAATCAGTGAGCTGAACAGCTCAAAACCCTGTCAACTATGAATTGTTGTTTAATGTCGCACTAATTTGAAAATTTAATCATTACAATTTCAAAGATATAGATAACACGTCAGTCCAGTGAGGACAACCAAAAGGCTTCCAATGTTTAGTATCTAAATTCCTAATCGGACTCGAAGCCTCTTATAACTAAACCAGAGATTAATTTTAATTCGTTGAAATAAATATTACTACCATTCTGGTTTGAACTGAGTCGGACAACATTTATACACGCTTCGATAAGCTTTGATTTTTATTACACTTCTAGTGGTTACACTTGAAGGAATCAATGAAGACATTATGCCCTACAATAAATTATTGCTTATATTTGCAAAGATTACATCATAGAATTATACAGGAGGTAGAGATTAAATACTTAGGTACTATTTCCTACAGAAAGTTGTATGGTAATATTATTCATAACAATGCGATTTCACCTAGACAGCTCCAGCCGGTTATGCGCCAGTGTTGCAGAGATGAGACGTGCAAATCTTACAGTGGTCATCCGGATTCTGAATAACTCCTTTGCAAGTTTCTGCTAAGCTCGGACCTAGAAGCGTGCATCCTAGGCGCACGAGTTGACGATCGTTTACTAAATTATAGATTTATATGGTGAGTGTTCATTACCCTAATTAATAGCAAAAATTGGTGCTTACCGGTTGGTTTTGTCATCACGCAGGCATATTTACCATCGCTCTTCCAGGCAGGTGCTTCTGAATCTGTCAAGGGTGCTTGTCTTGGTGGCCAATATGTGGTTGAGACCCCACCGACTAAGGTAGGATTCCAGGGAGCTGCGGTATTCCACCACTCTGTATTGGTCATACCGGGCCAATATGTGGTTGAGGGACCACCGACTATGGAAGGATTCCAGGGAGCTGCAGTATTCCACCAATCTGTATTAGTCATACCGGGCCAATATGTGGTTTCTACGCCTCCTCCTATGTTGGGATTCGAAGGCACGCCTTGATTCCACAACGGCGGAACTGTGTTGGGCCAGACCGGGGGTGTTAAATGAGGCTGGTTTCCATCCTGGGGGTACTGCGGATACGGAGGGTACTGAGGATCCCATGGATTCTGCGGATACTGTGGCAATACCGTCGGAGGCGTCAGGTTCGGAGGATATAATGTATTGGCTTTTTCTGAGCCTACAAATCCACAAGGCTGAACAACCGCCCTGGACAAGGCACAATCATCACAGTGATAACAGAGCAGCTGTGCGTCAATGGCTATTAATTGAACAAATAAAGTTGTAATTTTTTGACGATAATATGCGCCGCTTACTATGGCAACTCCTAAGAAAAAGACACACATAATGGATAACTAGGGCATCCGGGGACGACTGGACTACAAAAGACTATTAGCCTAATATAGTATCAATTTGTGGGTTCAAGTCCCACCGGTTACCGAGGCTTTTCCGCAAGTTTCAGTCATCTAATCGATTATTTGTGCCTTTTTCTAAGCAGGTATTCCTAAATTTTCACTAACACATCAGAATTAACTAGAAATAATTTAACAACTTACCTGTTGCCAAGACAGCTACCAAAAAGGTAGTCAGTTTATGATTCATAGCTATTTATTTTGAAGACACTTAATTATTGTATTATCGTTTGGGCTGTTCCGGTATGAACTGAGGGTAATTGATCGAGGCGGTCTACTTTTATTCACTAAAATTTGCATATCATCTTATCAGAAAATCCACTCTAGTCTTCGCAAATCGACCAATCGTTTGAACGTGCGAAGACGTCTGAAATATATTAGAAACTGAACTTGTTTATCTGATTCTGCAACATCTTCACTTTTGGTTATAGTATTGGTAACATGCACTAGGTAAATTGCTTCAATGATGCTTCATCAATGTCAGTTTGGAATGTAGACGGTTGCGCTGGATTATAATTGGAAAATTTGAAATTTTCCACATAATGACCATGTAAACAAATTCATTTGGACTCTGGAATTTGGAGGATCATGTGGTGATTAAATTACAGAAAATTGCATTTCAATTGCATGTGGATGCATATGTTCCATGAAGCCACACTAATTTCATGGAATGTCATCATGGAATCCAAATCATCCAACCACACAACGTGTTATCAGTTGTGTCGAAATTTTACTAGATTAAATACACCGTCGTGTGAAATAATTATATGTGTCGCACATTGTGCTGTAAAAAAAAGAAGGGAATTCCCCTATCATTGGCCACGGTTGTCACATTACTGAAGGTGAGAGTGAAAGGGCTTAGTCGATGCCTGCATGGGAACCCATGAACAGTATTGGTAATACCGTTAAACGTGGTGAAATAAATCGGCAGTGATCAGTATGGATTGCGTTTTAAGTTGATATGTAGGAAGTTTTCTGTGGAAAACATCAACAAAATTCTTAATGGGATGTGATGATATGATTCAATTGAATGTTTAATGTGTTTAGACAACTTCAAGCCTGCAGCCTCTTGTAGTGGACAGAAATCAAATCTAGCTATCATTTATGAAAGATAATGAAAATTTCTACGGCTTGAACTAAATTTCAATTTAAACTTAAACTCATTGCAAAGTGAACATTCAAACTGAAAAGTTTAATTTTTCGCTACTTTTTTTCATTTCAACCGTCTTCAAAAATTATAAATAATTGATTATTAATGCGAATTTTTAGTTCAAGCTGTGAAAAAAATTGTAACCTTTGAAACAGTTATTTGATGGAGGGAATCGGATTAATAGTTCAAGCCCGGGGCTTGAAGTTAGATTGAAAAACATGGTTTCGAGAAATCGTCATTTTTTAGCCGCCATTTTGAATTTTCAAAAAAAAGTTTATCTCTTTGAACTTTTGAATAATAATTAAATTTAATCGGAGGTTCGTACGCCTTTTCATTCTCCCACAAAAAAATACAAAGTTTGCCTTATTTTTGCCCAAATCCAGAGGAGGGTCCCGTTAATGTAGAAATTGCACTTCATAAAATTTGTAGCAAAAAATTCATATTCAAAGAACCCATATTGAATCAAAACATTTCTAAAAATCTGAAATGACAAAAAGCTTGTAGGTTGGCAGGGCTTTAGGACCTATTTATTTTTAAAGTTTCAAACATGCAATGCTGGGCGATAGAGATAAACTCTTTTAAAAAATGCAAAAATAATCAATGTTACCTCATTTTGCGGTATCACATTTAATTTAAATTTTTTTTACATCTATATTGAAGTACTTAAATATGTGCCATGTTCAGACTACGGAGGTGTTGTAAAAAGTATGAACAAGAAAAATGTCATGCCACAGCTTCTAATCTGAACATAGCATTTAGTTTTCAATTCTTATACAGGTTGTTAGATTCCTTAGAATGATTCAGTTAAACAAAACAGTACGGAGAATACAAAAAATAACAATTAAAGTATGTAAAAACAGTGCAGTTCACTACGCATTTTATTGAAACAACATAAGAAAAGCTTTGAAAAAATTATGCAAATTTTCACCTTCAAAATCTTATTAAATGGTTATTACTCAGCTTTTGTGTGGGGGTGATGATTTTGTGCCAAGCAGAATCACTTCCAGTAACAGCTTATTTAAGACCAGCATGTATCAAAAAGTTTAAAATTCAATGACTCAGTAAGCTTTGAGTTTTGAACGTATCCGTATCCGTAGAACGATTGTTTCCATAAATTATGATAGCCTTTTACTCTTTAAAATGTTTGAACTAGTTAACCTAACAAACTATATACACCCAGAAGTCGGAAAGGTTTAAATCAAATGATTAGGATAAGTAATTTTGCTGGTCCACTTAGAGTTTTATGAAACAGTTACACATATGCAAACATATCCCAAGTAAAGCCTAGCAACGAAATGATAGCAAATCGAGAACAAAATTAGTTATCAACAGCAAAATGGAATCATAATTTCATCTCAGTTTATGACTGACAAATTTGATTTCAAAATTAATTATCATTTTGATTTTTTTTTTATATTTACTTCTAAAGCAAAACATTTTCTATATCAAAATAGTAAAACGCACGAAAAACGTAAACTAACTTAAAATGGAGTAAAGTATTTGTTATTCGTATGATAAACATTCATAAATATTACTAAATAATGATATTCCAATTTAAGATTTGAGGGAAAATTCAATCTACGTGCCTGCTTCATTTACATATGGAAATAAAATTCATTACAGTTTCATTAATTTCTATGAAAACACTTGTGCATTGTCGAAAAAAGCTGATTGGCTCTCTTTCGCTCAATCAAAGTGTCGCTCACTGCATGCGAAGACATGCCCTTGTACAGTTTTGTTGGGCTAAGTTGTATGGCAACAATAGAAATTGCATTAATTTTAGCAGTTAGAACGCAGCAAATATCGTGCGATACAAGTAGCTCTCCCAAATTTTATGTCGCCGTCTGTCTCCCAATTACAAAGGAGTAAGTGGGTCGATACCACTTTCATCGATTTCAAATCAGCCTATTTATCGAGACCAGCTATGGCAGATCATGCACGAATAAATATGGATAGCCAGTTATACTGACGTGGTTGGCCAAAGCAACGATGGACCGAGTGATGTGTGTCGGATTAGTCTCAGGAACACTCTCGAGTCCCTTCGAAACTCAAGGGTTACGGCAAGGTGACGGACCGTCATGTCTGCTATTCAACATTGTATTGGAGGGTGTGATTCGAAGAGCTGCGATAGACACGGTTGGCGCAATCTTTGGTCTTTGAAGTCCATATAGAAAATATTAATTAGACCGGCAGTCATCTACGGCCACGAAACATGGACATTGCTAGTGGAGAACCAACGCGCCATTGGTGTTGCATACGATCTACCGCAGAGTGCAGGTAGAAGACGGTCGACTACGATGGGCTGGGCAAAAGAATGTCGGACAACAGCCAAGTTAAAATGATTCTCGAAAACGAACCGACGGGAACAAGAAGAAGACGCGCGTAACGAGTAATTTGGATCGATCAAGTAGAAGGCGAGCTATGGACCCTTCATAGACAGCCATGGACAGAATATAATGGAGACAACTTCTGTGTTCAGCAGAGGCCACACCGGCCTTGGTCTGATTGGTAGGGTAAGTAATCTTCTCAATTCGGAAGAACTCTTGGTTAAAATCAACGTACTGTGATACATACTCTAGACCACTTGTCTTGAATCGAGCAACTGAGAATAATTTTCAACGCGTAGCCAAGAGACCCCATTTTCTTGTGTATAAGTATAGTTATTGAAGACGCATTATCTTCCGGCAAGGTTTAAACAGATCACGCCTTAGGGGTCACATATGACCCCAAAAAATGGTTGTATAAAATCACAGACTGAATAAAAATGTACACTGTCTTGGGAAAAATTATTCTACATCTGAGAAAAATAAAAAATAAACATATGTGTTTAAGATCAAATTAACAACATCCTGAATATGGAGAACATGAGAAAGAAAAAATAAATGCCTTATTAATATATATTAATAGAATATGGTACAAATGCATACGTAGCATTAAATAGGATTGTCGATAAACGCAAAATATTTTTATATCCTTCTGGGATGTTTTAAGTTATCCAAAATGTACTTGAGTTGGTCTACAGTTGAAGCAGTAGCTTTTTGGGGTATGTGAGATAACGATATGTATTCAAACATATTGAATGAACCTTTTGGAAAGTCAACAGTCATTACTTGATAATTTTGAGATGTTTAAGGTCACCCAAACTCCCTTAAGCTCCGAACTTAAGATCTACAGTCGTAACTGTAGCTTTATGGGCAACACAAATTCACGGTATTAAAACATATTCAGTGAATATTTTTGAACGTAAAAAAAACATTATGAGATAAACTGGGATGATCCAGGTCATCCAAACTGTCCTTGAATTCAGAACATTAGACCAACAGTCGCAACAGTAGGTTTTTGGTGTATGCAAAGGCGCAATGTGTATTTAACAATATTTGTTGAAATGTATGGAAGGCCAACCAGCATAATGCGACAGTTGTGAGATATTCTAGGTTATCCAAATTGTTCTTAAGTTCAAAAGATTAAATCGACAAATGTTACAATAGTTTTTTGGACTATATTAGGTGAAGATATGTATTCAAGCACTTTTAATCTATGTTTTGGGAGATCAGCAGTCTTTATTTCAAAACCTTGTGTTCCGCTAGGTAATCCAAACTGTCCTGGAGTTTAGAAATTTAAATCTACGGTTTTAACAGCTTTTTGGGCTAGACACGTATTCAAGAATATTACGTATTATAGTATATTCAGTGAATATTTTTAAATGTGAACATACATAATAAGATAATTTTTGGATGATCTAGGTCAACCAAACTATCCTGGTGTTCCAAAATTAAGATTTACAGTTGTAACAGTAATTTTCAGGTTAAACAAAGTAACAATAAATATTTAAATATATTCAATTAATAATCTTATAGGTCCGCAAATATTATAAAGTACTCTTACTGTTATGTTTTGTATTCTCCACTCGTGGAGTCACGATTATGATGTAGAAGGAGATGTTCGCTTATCACCATGAGACACCAAGAATGGACAGTAATGTTTGCTAGAATGAAAGATATGAAGAGAAAGTGTTAAAAGTTTCGTCAGTGTACGGTTGGTTGTACATTGAATAGATGATGGTCCCCGCCACTAACAAAGGTTTGAGCTTCAATACTAGAAGTATTGAAAATTGAACGAAAGGGCATGGGTAAAGTAGTACTCGAACCAAGAACGATACTATTGCCCGACATCCCACTGCAGGTATTATTGCCCGTATTTTGTTTTCGAAAACTCTACTTTTGTTGGTTATACTTCTGCCAAAAATAACAAGCAATATACAGTTGAAGCTGAAAATTGCAAACGATCAGCATTCTTTGATTACAGCGGGATTTCGCTAATTGAATATTTGGTAGCTAAGCATCTCGGTAGACTTCAGTCACAAATAATGTAAGCTAAAGGGTGTATTCGATAAAAATGGCACACAGAAAATCTTCTGTAACTTTTGAATCGTATGAGTAAAAAACCTAGAAATTTTAGTAGATCTTATCCATAGTGTATTATTTACATCTGCCAAGTTTCATAGTTATACATTTAGTAGTTCCAGTCATGTCGTCGAAACAAGAAATTGTCCGTGAGAAAATGTTGTGCACTCTCAATCAAAATCCAGGGGCGTCCTAAAGGTGGATTGCTAAAAGGCTTGGAATTGCAAATACAACTGTGTCTCGTGTAATAAGAACCTTCAAGAAGCGTCTGAGTGTCCAAAGGAAGGAAGGGAGTGGTCGTAAAAGTGGTCCAATGGACAGTAAAATGGCCAGGAAAGTCGTACAACAATTCAAGAACCGTCCAAACATGTCAATTCGAGATGTCGCTAAAAAGTCTAAGGTGTCAGTCGGTTTTGTGCAGAAAACCATGAAGCGTGCTGGGTTACATGTTTACAAAGTGCAAAAAGCCCCAAACCGGAATGAAAAACAAAACATCACTGCGAAAACCCGCGCCCGGAAACTTTACACGAAGCTGCTCACCAAATCCGGTTGCATCGTGATGGATGACGAAACATACGTCAAGGCCGACTTCCGTCAACTTCCTGGGCAAGAATATTTCGTTGCCAAGTCGAAGTTCAATGTTTCGGAGGATCTTCGAAAGAAGAAACTATCGAAATTTGCAAAGAAGTTTCTAATCTGGCAGGCGATTTGCGGATGTGGTGAAATAAGTGCTCCCTTCATCACTTCCGGAACCATAAACGGTGCGATTTACACGGAAGAGTGCCTTAAGAAGCGTCTCTTGCCATTCATTAAGAAGCACAAAGGATCAAATCTGTTTTGGCCTGATCTAGCATCCTGCCACTACGCTCGAAACGTATTGGAGTGGTACCGAGCCAACAGAGTCAATTTTGTGCCAAAGGATATGAACCCACCAAATTCACCGGAACTTCGTCCAATTGAAAAACTCTGGGCAATTATAAAAACAGAACTTCGCAAACATCCCAAAACTATAAAAAAAGGGCTAGAATTGAAGAAAATTTGAATAAAAACAACAAAAACACTGGGAAAATCGGTTGTACAAAATTTGATGGGTGGAGTGAAAAGGAAGGTGCGGGAGACGAAATTGAATAAAACAAATGTTGTAAATCAAAACTCATTAGTAGTTCTTCATTCCCTGTAAATTTCAAGAAAATCCGATAATCAGTTTAATTTTGATGAGTATATATGTGTGTGCCATTTTTATCGAATACATCCTTTATAAGGGGGAGGGGTCTTCCAAAGCGTTACGCCCAAAACAATTTAAAAATAATTAAATTAAAAAGCTTAACGAGGCTTAAATGTTCAATTTTAGCGTTTCGTAATTTGTCTACCAGGTCTTAGTCACACACAGGCTAGTAGAGTCATGGATCAACTTACATGAACTCGAATAACGTCGAGTTTTTTTTTTTTTTTTTTTTTTCCTCTGTTCGGGACATAAACCACTACGACCAGTTATTAGATCTATTGTAGTATATCCCGTA
The DNA here is from genome assembly GCA_034211315.2 of Aedes japonicus. NCBI lineage: Eukaryota > Metazoa > Arthropoda > Insecta > Diptera > Culicidae > Aedes > Aedes japonicus. Next base: position 192,190 of record JASCZW010003107.1, read on the forward strand.
ACCTTTGTTTAGTGCATGTCGATTTACCTCATCACTATTGAGAAATGATAAAGTATTCGGTGTTGTTACAGTTGTCATTGTTTGTTGTTGGCAATGAATTAAGTTCTTTTGAAAGTTTCCGCTATTTAAACCCTTTGAGGAGTGAGAGCACTTTTCAAAGGCGCGCCCCTTTATCAGTCAAACCCGAATTCATTGCAAACAAAACAAACAATGACTCCGATATTGACCATGCATCAGAACCCTAGTCCTAACCAATTCAAACTATAGAACATCAAATAGAAAATGAGAATTCACATAAATGAAGACTAACCATGTTTTCCTTATTTCAAGCTCATCCTCGCGACGAATCCGAGTATTGTCACTTTTCACAAGACATAAAATGTAATAAGGACTATTATACGTTCCTTTGACTACAAAAAAAAACAAATATGTTCCCTAGTTTCAATTAATTCAGACTAGGGTTCGGTGGTAGATCTGATACCCCGTAACGCACCACGAAAAGGTGATCTACCAGCGTTACGGGTCAACGTCGAGTTTAACTTGATTTTGACATTTCTACTTAAATATGCGATGAAGTTCAAACAAATCTCTGTGCTGGGGTTGTGATCTAACTAACAAAACACCGCTGAAATACAATTTGTTGCAGCCTGTAAAAAAGTTGAAAGAATAGCTACATGAATATATTTTGATTTTGATTTTGAATAATGTTGCACATTATTTAATACACACAGATCACTTGCGGATGAACTTTCTACTCCGTCGGAATCATCATCATCGGTTTCAATGACCCGTCCTTCTTCTTTACACTATTTTCTATTGAGACTTCCTGGTTCGCGCTTGCAGAAGCTGTGATCCGTTTTTAATTCTCAAATGCCCCGCTCATCAATAATCATACTGATGAAAATGACAGGTTAAGACAGCTTAAAGTTCATTCCTTTTGTTTCAGAAGTTTCTCAACATAAAGATTTTTTTCAACATAAAGATTTTTTTTGCTCGATTAAACCTTAAGAATGTAGATGTAGCCAAACTACTCCAATATGCGATGCTCACGTCAATTTCGATGGATCAGTTATTGAAAACAAACTATATAGTTTCAACGATGACAGCGAAAACGAATTTGAGGAATCCATGTATGTGTTGGCCCCTGATCAGCAAATGACAATGAATTCAGGTATGTATTGAATCATAATTAAGTCTGACTAACACAATAAACATTTATAGAGTCGGATATGTTACTTCCGTGCTCACTTCACCTAAAGCAGTTCCACAATTCATTATGATCTCTCCATGAAACAAGCTTCGCATGGCATTCCCGAATAACTTCGTTCTATTATAATTCAGCGTATTCATTGCCCAGTGAACAAGCGAACGGTACAGTTCGTTCGGTCCGCTTTCCGTTGCTTTGGAAGCTTTTCACGAGTTGATTCAATTCTTCAGTTCAATATTTTTTCGCGATCGCGAGTGAAATCGAGTCCTGGTTTTATTAAGAAGAAAAGGTTGTGTGATAAACAGTGCAGCAACGTAATTAATTGCAATTAGCAATATTACGACGATCGAAAAGCCATATTGCTCCGCATCTATACGGCACGCACACCAGCAGTCCATCGTGTGTAGCGTGCATTAGTTCATCTGATAACCACCACCGACCAGTATCACTAGTGTCATTATCATCATCGTTCATCCCCACGCCTAGCCGGTGCACGCGGCCACTCATCGTAGCTCGGCAGCAGCAGCACATTCGTCGCCCGGCTGCAGTAGATCCGTTATACATATAAGATAAGTTTTTGTTTCCTTCTCTTCTGAATACAAGAAGCGTTATTTTTATAGTGTGTGTGAGTGTATGGGAGTGATTGAGAGTGTTTGAGAGTGTTTGAGTGTGTGCTTAGCTTTAATTTTTTTTCTGTGTTTAGTTATAGGTATATAGATTCAGTGGTTGAGCGTCATAAGCTCCCACGAACGAGCCATGGATGATTTATCGCAAGATGAATCATCTATGGCGCAAAATGATGGGGTAGCTCATACAGTTACCCGATCACGTGCATATCCAGACAGTTCAACTGGTCCTTGGGTTGTCTATTTTCAGCCCAAATTGAAACCTCTGAATGTCTATCAAATTTCGAACGATCTGACCAAACGATTCTCGGCCGTGACCGAGATAATTAAAGTCAGGCCGAATAAACTTCGGGTCGTTGTGTCCAACCTCAAGCAAGCTAATGAGATTGCTGTCTCCGCAGCTCTTTACTCTAGAATATAGAGTGTATATCCCAGCTCGGGGTATTGAAATTGAAGGTGTGGTCACCGAAACGAGTCTAACCCCTGAGATCCTGCTTAAGCGGGGTTGGTCGATTTAAGAACCCCCTGCTTCCCCCAGTTCAGATACTGGATGTGCGCCAACTAGGCTCAGTATCGACCAATAAGGGCGAAAAAAGTTCACACCATCAGACTCGTTTCGCGTGACCTTCTCTGGCTCAGCCCTCCCTCAATACGTTGAGTTGGGAAAACTTCGGCTACCTGTGCGATTGTTTGTACCTCGGGTCATGATCTGCCAGAAATGCCAGCAGATGGGACATACGACCTCCCATTGCGGCAATAAAGCGCGCTGCTCCAACTGCGGGGAGAAGCATGAGGATGGCGCGTGCGCAGACAGCACACCTAAATGCGCTTTTGTAAAGGAACTCCTCCTCATGCTCTCTCATCGTGCCCGGCGTACAAACAACGCGGGGAAAATTAGAACGCTCGCTGAAACAGCGTTCAAGGCAATCTTTGCTGAAATGGTGAAAAAGCCTCACCATCACCCGATGCCAATACAAATCCCTTTGCTCCTCTGTCAGATGACGAGTCTGACTTTGATTCGGCTGAAGAGGGAACATCGTTCACCTTTCCGGAAGGTGCTTCAAGGAAGCGAAGACGCGTCCGCCCACGGAAAGTTGCTGAAAAGAAGCCCGAGACCAGCTTGCCCAATTCAAGGAAAGGTGGAAAAAGGAAAATCCTAATCCACCTGGTTTTCGTAGTACTAACTACACCCAGGACTTTCCATCTCTCCCGGGGACATCCAAAACCCCTGAAGCCCCAATTTTAAGAACAGAAGCCCCTCCTCTAGTGGGCTGTTCTCATTTGATGACATTGCCGAAGGTATCTTTAAGTACCTCGAAATTTCTGACCTCTCAAAAGCATTGTTTTGGCAATGCTTCCCACTGTGAAAACTTTTTTGCAGAAATTAACATTAAAGTGGCCCATCCTTGCAGCTATCATTTCCTTCGATGGATAATTTTCCAAATGAGGTCGGGGATTTGATCACTGTTCTACAGTGGAATTGTCGAAGTTTGATTCCTAAATTGGAATCTTTTAAATTTTTAGCTCACACTACCGGTTGTGATGCATTCGCTCTTTGTGAAACATGGCTCTCTTCCGAAATCTATCTTCCGATTCATGATTTCAATATTATTCGTCTTGATCGTGAGGATTCGCGTGGAGGAGGAGTACTTTTGGGGATCAAAAAGTGCTACTCCTTCTATAGAGTGAATTTTCCTCCAATTCCAGGTATTGAAGTTGTCGCATGTCAGGCTGTTATTAAAAATAAAAGCCTTTGCATTGCTTCCGTTTATATTCCTCCAAGAGCCTCCATTAACCGAAAACAACTCTCAGATGTTTGTTCGGTTCTTCCTGCTCCGCGGTTGGTCATGGGAGATTTTAACTCTCACGGTACAGGCTGGGGAGAACTGTACGATGACAACCGGTCTTCCTTGATATATGACCTCTGTGACAACTTCAATATGACAGTTCTTAACAATGGAGAAGTAACACGTTTGGCTGGTACATCCTCAGTTGGCAGTAGATTAGACCTCACACTTTGTTCGAATACATTATCGTTGGATTGCACATGGAATGTGATTCAAGATCCCCACGGTAGTGATCACTTGCCCATAAAAATTTCGGTTGCCACCGGGTTCAATCCGTCGAAATCTGTTAACGTCACGTATGAT